>VDFB02256412.1:0-12368 GCA_007258455.2 Sequoia sempervirens | reverse complement strand
GCAAGATCTTCCACAACTGCTGCATTCTGATGCTGATCTGTAGAAGAAGATGAATTGGGTGCTGTTGAATCCAAAGGACGGGAACTTGATATCTTGGAAAATCTCCTTCCTCATCTGTGCTCTAAACAACTTGCCAGCACCAAAAGTAGGAATTATATAGGCATACAAAACCTCTAGTTTCCCTTTATTATGGGTCGCCATAAGGCTATCTATCACTTTTCCGAGGTCCTCACAATAAGCCTTGAGCACCAGCAGTTCCCTCTGTACCAGTAACAATTCATTATCTTCAATGGTTGTGATAGGTGGAGAATACTTTCCCTGCCTAGGATTCCCACCCATAGGTGTTCCCTCAACATCCTCCTTCACTGGTGCTTCTAGACCAGCTTTAGGAACTTCCATATCCCCAAAATGAGCTTGTAACAGGAGTAGTAAAAGCCATAGATGCTGCACTGCATTGGGGACAACCTCAGCCAATGTTGAGACGAAATCCTCTAGTTTGGTGGCTTTGGAGAGGTGGGGCCTGAAACAAACTCCCAACCAATTGTTGCCAAGCATCAATTTATCAAATCCTAGAGCGGCCATTTCTTGAGAGTTGAAGATTGCATTCAGATGTTTATTATACACTCTATTGAACCTATAAGGATCCTTAGCCTTATGTGAATGCTTTCAATGTGTCATACTGAAATCCAACAAGCAACCAACCAATACCCAATGCACACACCCTGGTGCCAATCTTCTGGCATCCACTGCTCCAACATGTCATGCAAGACATACCACCAAAGAATTACTAATATAGCAGCTTCCATTTGTTAATCTTGATTATGGAGGTGCTAGGCATAAATCGCATGAAATAAAAAACACATGTCCTCCACAATAGATAATCATTCCCACATTTATTAGGTAAGAGGATCAAATGGTCTTGAAAGGAAGAGAAAAACTTTAAGGGGGCTTAAAATTTAAATAAGTTTTAAGTCCCTTCCAAGATGACATAAGACTGCTAAAAATCACCATCAGGGCCTCTTGGTTGACCTCACAATTTTCTAGGAAAACCACTGCTGCATTATAGGCTCTATGAGGACATGAAAAAATGACTTCCATAATTGTAGACTTAAAGAGAGGATCTCCTCCAACAATGGCCTAAGCTGCCAATCTGGACTTGACCCTTTTCTCAATGCATTAATCACCATGAAGGATTTCCCCTCTACAACTAACTACTACACACATAAAGAGGATGCTAGTAGTAGCATAGTTCCCCTAACCACACCTTACTACTTTGTGTCATTATTGGTGCAATGTCCTAGGATGAGGTAGCCACCCTAAATCAAACTGCCATTTTCTTCACATAGAATAAAACTTGTACCAATGTTTCTTGGGTTACTTCGAGAAGCCCCATCAAAGTTTGCTTTGACAAATGTAGGCGGGGGAGGACTACAAGCCTCCTTCACATATTAATCTTGCAACCTATTACTTAAAAGACAACAAGAATTTTTGTTTCTTTCTGGATGTAAGCTCTTAACCCTTTAACAGGGATATGTTAATATAGCTTTTTCTAGATATAATATCAGGGTTCTACTATGGGGCCTTGTTCCTTCATATAAAAAGATACAAACTATAACCATAAACACCTTTACCATACTAACCACTATTTAAGCAACAAACCTATGATAGAAACTAAAGAAGGATACTAGTATAAACAACTCCTATAGCAGGGTGTAGCTGTGCTTGAGAGAACAAATCGGATACATATGATATACTAAAACAAAATTGGCTAGGGAAAGCACAAAGCATCATGATCATAACATTAAGACATTTTTGACACTGCCACCTATTGAGATTAAACCCTGATGGAGGGGACATCCATCTATCTGCGTGTGAGATTTTGTAACTAACCGACCCTTCGGTAAAGTAAAATTTCCATAAATTACATCCTAAAAGTAAGTAAACGTGTTAACATGTCATTGCAATAAAATTTTTCTTTTTCTTTATTGATAAAACATGAACAAGTTGCCAAATTTATTTGCAATAAAGATTACGTTTCATTATAATAACTTCACAAGTACATGAAACAAGAATACATACCTTAACTAACATAGCTCCAATGAGCTTTAGAACAAATAGTAGTAAGAAGGTCCAGGAGTCTGTCCTTTCAAATCTTGGTACATCGGCCGCTTGCTATGGAGGAGAAACATCACTCGGGCGCTTTTCCGCCAACCACAGACTTATAATGCGGTCCCCCGCACACCTATCGTTAGATAGATGGCCCTCCCTTTGAAGAAGAGATTGGTAGGATATCCTTTAACGATTACCAATTGAGCATAGTGCTATGTCCTACACAACTAGAACCTTGCTATTTCACAATCTCGAACTAGTACAAGGATCACAATGAACTGATAGTGTAGTTTCAACTATCTCACACCTAAGTGGATGTTGTACATTTCACTACTTTGGCCAAAGTATTCTCGTTTAGTACTTTGAATGAAGGTCATCTATCATAAACACTACTCAGGGCCGATTTGCATTAAGGCTTTCTTACATTACACGTAGGTTAGTCCTTCCGGGGTAGTACGTACCCTAGACATCCTACTTCACGCTAATCTACTAGAAATAAAAAGCATAACAAGTAGACTCAAAATCCTCTCCTATTCTGGAAATCAATATCCTAGGAGTTACATAAGCTTCACTAAGTCAATCTTATTAACTTAAGCTGTGGATTGTACTTGTCTCGATGCTATCATCCCTGTCCTAGTATTTAGTAACTAGTTCAAAACATATACTCCTTATATGGAGCTCATACATATAATGCAATTCGCACATTAATGCCTCTCTAACCTTAATGCAATTCACAGATTAATGCAAACAGGTATACACTTCAGTAAGCATGCTTAACCATTCCTTCAAGTAGATTAACTACATGGTGCAACATAGAACTTCTTCTCTGTTCATCCTAACTGAAGTATTGAACTCAATGCAATTTCCTATCTATGCTCACTCAGTATTTACACTTTCAGATTATATCAAGAAATACGTTCTAGAACATGAAAGAAGAAACAACATGCCTGGTATAAGCCTTTCCCAATGAGGATGAACTTGATTGTATTTGTAGCACTTCAGGCCTCCAGCAAAAGACCTCCAACAACTCTTAGACCAGACTCTTAACTCCTTAGAAATTGAACTCTTACTAAAGATATACAGCTAAAAGGTAAACTCAACTTCTCACTGTGAACTCAGAAAATGTGATGATAGTAAACAAAAAATGACTCTCAGCCAATGGTGGTTTTTGTTAAATTTTAATGATCAGATTTAGTGCACAGAAAATCAATTCAAATCAGACAAAATAACACAGTAGATACCCTGGGAAAACCCTCCTCTTGAGGGAGAAAAACCCAGCAACAAAGATTCTCTTATATTTATGAACAATGGCAACAATTCTCTTTACAATGAGGCCTAACTCAAGGCCAGAATTCTGTACCTGTATCAGATACAAAAAACAGAAAATGAACTTGTACTTGAACAGATTCGCACACAGCTCTAGATGTAAATCACACTCAGCACTTGAGAGATTCGCACTTGACTTGCCACTTGATAAATTCGCACTTCTTGCCTCTTGATAAATTCGCACTTGACTTGCCACTTGATAAATTCGCACTTCTTGCCTCTTGATAAATTCGCACTTAGAGATAAATAAATCGGACTTGCTTGAATGAGTAATGAATGGAGGAACGAACCTTGTATATATACAAGTGAGAGAGGTCGCACCTCTTCAAGTTATAAGGTCGGCCAGAATACAATAAAAAATATTAATTACAAAACATAAGGAAGGTCGGCCTCAAGTGAAAATATAATATTGCCAAGAGAAGCGCCCAATCTTAAATAAATGACTCATATAATAAATAGCCGATAGGCTACATTTATTATGTCTTCACTCGTGGCTGGAAGAATGAACCCGAAGCTGCTAAATAACATTAACAGTTTTTGCTCTCAAAAACAATACAGAATGTTCTTTAGAAAATATGAATTGCTCTCTAGAAAAAGCCTAAACTCGGATTGTGAATAGTGATGATAAAGAGTGAGCAGGGCGGCTTTATATAGAGCCCTTGCTCAACCATTTCCCTTCTTTAATGGCATGTAAAATGCTAGACAAGGCTTTGAATGTTTTCAATATAAAATGTGGCAGAAATCAGAGGCTATTTGCCCTTCTTTGCTGACAACAAGCCAAGAAAGATTCAACTCACACATGGAGAAATTTCCTGAGTCGACACCTCCCAGGCGTACTCAGATTTTGGGGCATTTTTGAAGCAATCTGTTGAAAGTTTGTTTGAGAAGAAAAAGTCAAGTTTGCAATGTTTCCACCTTGCCATTTCCGTTGCTTGAAGAACAACATTCACACCATGTTCATAGACCAAGTCTTAGCCCGTGCGCTTCAGGCGTGATGTTTCTCCCAAACGTAGCTTCATTTAGTTTTTTTAAACTTTCAAATGTCTTCTAAAGTCTCCAAACGCAATATTTCTCCTTTGTAATGTTTTCACGTGATCTTTCTCAAAAATGCATTGCATTTAGAGTGATTTATTTTGTCCAATGAAATAAATCGATTTCAATAGTTTAAACTTCATGTTTCCATGAATCGACTTAAACTTTTGACTTTATGTTATTTAAAATAAAGTCCTTTTAAACTATATCGATTTCCATTCTTTTATTTCAACAAGTAATATATATATATTTATTTTATTATATTAATATATATATATATACACACTAGTTTTATTTTACATTAATATATATCTATGTATATATATATTTAAATTTTATAATTTAAATAAGCTTATATATACATATATATATTTTGGTAAAAACTATATTATATATATATTTTATATAATATTAAATATATATATATACCTTTACATATATAAATATATACACATTTAATTGCAAAGTACGTATATTGCGAGCTAGTCAGCATACTTCCAATATACATACCTATGTACATGTGTATATGTAGATTCCAAGGCAATATTAACATAATATTATTAATATTCATATATATGTCAGGTTGGTTGTAGGTATATGTACATGTATCTTTGTTTGTATATTTTCCTGTATGTACATGTATACATAAGTGTATTATATCGATGCACTCGTACGAGCATATCTATTTGCCCTCATACGTTTGTATCGACATGAATATACCTATGGATACGTGTATATACTATATACATGTATACATACCCACCTCCTAACCAGTAACATAATTTCATAAATAGTTACACAAACCAGCATCACTTATACATGCATTCAGAAGTAGATAAGACTCCTAATGTCAACATACAAGCCTACGGATGACTTACCCATAACTTCAACAAACTGACTTAGCTTACTCAGTCTAAGGGATGTGTGTGTATGCTCAATTGGTACTCATTACTATTTACCCGACCAAGCTCCTCCCCGAGTGATATTTCTCCTCTGCCTGGAGGAATGGTCCTCTTTCCTGCATACCATGACACGACAACGGGAGTCATATGCTCAAAACAACCAGTATACATGAAAGATTTCAAAAGTTAGATTATTCACAAATCAATAATCTTATATTCTCCTTTATGCAGTATTTCGCCAAGAATAACATCAAATGAAACAACTTTCATATTGAAAACAAGGTACAAGCATCATTAATTCACCTCTAGGATTCACATTTACTCTATCTAGTAATAGTAAATAGTAACGTCACAATTTGGGATGTAACAGATTTTATACTTCAGCCAACACATTGAGGGTTTCCAAAGATCTTAAATGCTCCATTAGGTCCATACCACATGCATTGAGAAGTTGAGGGTTCACCACCTTATGCCTTGACACCTTTCACACACCCCTATCTTGAGATGAAATTATCTGCTTTTCATCCTGTTCTGCATTTATAAGGAGTTCCTTCAAACAAGCTCAAATTTCTTGATTTTCCATGGCCTCTTATAGCTTTTGGTGAAATTCTACCATTATTGAACCCCTAGACCTTATGGTGCCATTGTCATTAGTTCTGTCCATACCCATCACCAATCTTCATCACCTTGAGTGATTGAGGAGAGGAGCAATTAAATATTATCTTGAGCCTATTCGATGCATGCTCATACTTAAGTGAATCTCTTGGAAAGACTCTCCCAGCTATCACACCATAGCAGGGATTTTTTTAGTGTTGAATCTACGCCAATTGGCAAATAGTACATATCAACCAAGTCGAAATTGGTGAATAACCAATGGGGAGGCCAAATTGCTTGAATTTTATGAATTATCGGTCCAGTGCATTTCCATTTTCCATTGATTTATTTTATGAGGAATATGTAAGTAATATTTTCGCCATAACAAACTACGCATTTCAAACGGACCGATTAATATTTTTGCCTAGAATCTCTATTAAATCACTACATATTCGCCAATACTATTAAAACAACATTGTGTATCCGGACATGTTTCACCAACATCATTAAATGTTCACTGTGCATGAGGATCCATTTCACCAGTTAAATTTTACAAATAATTGCTTACTAGGACCCATTTATCCAATACCATTAAAAAATAATTACATTTGAGGACACATTTCACCATTGCTGTGACACCTCCATGCTGATCGTATGTCCATAATCGCCTTGAAAATTACAACATATGTGTTCTGTAGAGGTTTGATTCGCCCAACATTTAAATGTATTGTTGTATAATCACAAGGGATTCGCCAAATTTTTATACCATTTAAAAATCCCGCGGAATTTGCCAAATATGGATTGATATAAATACAATCGAAACTTTGATTTATTCTCACATTTTGTTCAGTTCTGAACTTGTGAGCTCTTGATTCGGAAGTTGGACTTGGAACCTTGATCATAGGCAAGTTACAAACTTACAAGTACAAGCATTCCTGCATTAATGAATAGCAAGTTAGTGAAAACCTAAAGGTAAGTGATCATTTCTTCATAGTGTTATAAAATTTGCAGTAAAGTAAAATTTTGATTTTTGATTTGATATGTAATTCTACATCAATCTTCAAACTTTATGAATTATTTTGATTAGTGCCTTATCCGCAACAGAGTTAGAAAATGAAATATACTCCTACAATAGACCAACTCATGGCTTCTTACAACCTCATCGCCTTACAATAAGAAACCAAGAAAAGAACAACACTTATCATACTACTTATAAATCCCTATTGCATTCACACAATCTTTGATGAATAACTGAAAGCAATATTAATCCATTCCTTGAACAAAAGATAACAGTTCATCATCTATAACACATGATGTGATATGAGAACTTATAAATAACCTTTGATTATTTTGAGTCAAAAGATAGTGAATACAATACTGGAGAGCAAGATAGGTCAATATTCAAAATTACAAAGCAAAATTACATTTCCTATATGTGCTATCAAATAGCTTAAACTGTGCAAAAGAGCTTACAGAGATGAAAGATCAAAAAATCAGAACCCTTTGAATGAGGCTTGGGATTCCCTTTTATAACATAAGAGAAGCAACAAGCAAAGAACCTCATCCCAGACCTTTCTAACAACCAAAATCTTAGACAGGAGGCATAGGAACAAAACATGGATCCACTCACAGGCTGGGTAAACAATTATACTTTTCATTCCATGCCTTAAAAATATCCTCAGAAGGCCAGTCATGAGCTAAGAGCGTTTCCACATTCTTCAAATTTTGATGATACTTGGCATCAAGTAAAGTACTGGTCTCTCTACAAAAAATTTCCATGTTATGATTTACATTGACCAACCTGTTTGAATAGGAATTAAGGTCATTTATATCAACTTTGTCATCTTTGCAAATAAAAAGGAGTGTGAGGATTACAATATTGAAACTATCCTTCCATTTCTCTAGGGTCGTCAACTCCCCATTATCTTCTAACAAGCGGGGTACAACCCTATTATCAACATTTAAGAGATAGTTCATTTTTGCTTGTGCAGCTTCAATTATACTTTCCATATACCATTTATGATTCTGTGCCATCTTGACAATATCAAAAGTAAGACGGATACCAAGTGGGGCATCATATGTGTTTGTAGATCCCTTACACATACCTTCCAAAGATGTAAATCTAGGATTCCATTTTTCAAATATACATTTGAGTTGCTATTGATCCCCACTTATTCTGGTAATGGCATCTCTGAAATTCACATATGACACACGGGTATCTTCCAGCCTTCTTAAGATTTTAGATAGTCTGTGCTCTAGGATGCACGTTGCAATGCGCACATTCTCCTTTTGTTGAGTCTGTTGGGCATTCTTCAATCGCTCTTCCAACATTTGAATCTTTTCTTTAAGCTCTTCTTTTTCAATCATCACATGAGCAGGGGGAATTGTAGAAGAGGAGCCTGCTTCCTACATATTGGCAAGAAGGGATTTTTTTGAGCCAATAATACCTGCTGCTGGTTGTAAGCTCCTGTGAGATCAGTATGTTCCTTCAACAATGTATTTAGTCTTTTTTGCAATCTTTGAATAGTAGCTTCATTAAACTTGGCAACATCTACCACTAGTGCAGTAGCTTCAAGGGCAGAGGTGTCAAACACCCTCTTTACAATCAAGCTCCCTTTGATATCCTTTGATGCTTCAACAATCATAGGCTTATTTGTAGTTGGGGCAAGGGCCCAGATTGCAAGGGCTTCCTAATGTGGGTTGAACCTTGATCTTGACAATGCCATCTCTACTTCCTCTTAGGTGGAGAAAACTTCTCCTTCTTGTTTCCTAATAGTATCAAAGACAATTGCAGAAGCAATGTCCCATTCAGGGAGTAGTAGCAATCCACTATCTTGCACCATTCTTCTCCCTTCTTCAAGCATAATGCTTTTGGACTCAAAATTCATTTTTTCCCTTACCTTTGTAGCTACTTCATACTTTTCTCTAGGCACATTTGCTTGTGTCAACCGAACTCTTTTATGGTACTCCTCCCTCTTTGCTCTCATATCAAAATCTTTAAACTCCTGGGATTTTACAAACTCATCATCATAAATGAATTGTGAACATGCAAATTCCCTCACATCATTGAGATTATTTCTCCCCATAGCCATGTCCAACCCAAACCTTTGTTGAAGAAGGCTAACAATATTTGGCCTTGGGGGGATGGCATATATTGTTGAATTTCATCCATGGTGATATGAACATCTTCATTTTCATCTGGATTGATGGGATAGTCAACCAACAATGGCGGTTGTTCAACTTTCATCCTCTTTTGTGGTTGCTCTCTCGACGGAGAATCCCCATTGATTATTGAGGGGGAGGAAAGGGAGTGACTTGTGGTGGGTCCGATTGCATATTTTCTCTAATAACAAGCCCCTAGGGCCTTCTAATAGAGAGGTCAGGTCTAGGCCGCTTTGTTGGTTTATCTTCAAGGGCAGGGGCCTTACCTACAACTTTGTCAAATTCTTCAACACCACTTGAATCTTGGCAATTGGGTCATCAATATCAGAAAATGCTTCAGGATAATCCTTATCCTTCTTTGTCGTGGCAACCTCTGCCTTAATGAATGCAATCCATTTTGCCTCTCTGTTAGCTACCTCATATTCATCCTTACAATTTCTTATGACATCTTGGTTTTCATAAACCTGATGGCGAAAATCGGAACTTCTGATACTTTTCCTGACCTTGTGTATGAAACCTTTAGGGTCAAAATCCCTGACTTTTACCTGAAATAACATGTATTCCCCAAGCATTTCTTTCAGCCTACCTAACCTGTTTCCTGTTGAAGTGAAATCTGAAAAGGCAGTAACATAAGGGAAAAAAGACCCTTTCTTTTGTTTCATTAAATGAAATTGATCAATCTCATTCAATTGCCATATAGTTTCCATGAATGCCAACTTGGGTGACACATATCTGGGCATCACATGGGGGGCTTGAGGGCACCCATACATTCTAATAACAACTGAGCTGTCATGAAGGTAATAATCTCCCCAGTTGTGCTATACTCCTAACTCCGGCCTCTTATCTTTTGGCCTAAGGAAATCCAAAATTTCCTTGTGCAATCTGATTCCAGGTAGACTCGGCCTTGCCATGACTTGTCTTACAAAGCAATTCTCAAAAATAACATAGTTGGACTCACTAAAATGTTTGTCCCAAATATGGGTCCTGTTGTGACCTTTTTCACACATCACCCCATTGCAAATGGGGACCCCCCTAATTTTGGCTTTGCTTTTAGGTCATTTTGTCGTTGTCTCTCTTCTATACTGTCTGTCTTTTCGGGATTGTGCCCGTCATTGAGCTTAAATGTGAAATTTGGCCAAGTCTTTAAAATTAGGGTTTGATTCCTTCACGCCAATTTGAATTCAATGAGGTGAACAAATTGAAAACAGAGCTTAACATTGTTGTCAGTGTGCTTCCAGCAGGCTCTCAACAAATTTTCATCAGATTCTGAGGTACTTACTATTTTTAGTAAGTGGGCAATTACAGGCAATCTGTTAGCATTTTTGAGATTCCGACAGTCACGCTGCATTCAGAGCACATCAGACTGCTCGTGCGCAAAATTTGAGCTGAAACAGACAACTTTCTATTTTTAGCAGTCCAGCTTCCGGGACAAATTTCAGGGTGCAGAGTTTTTCTTTGCATGTCTGCATATTCCTTGTGGGTTTTTCGAGAGCTTCGCGATGGTGTGACATGCAAACGGAGATAATCACTCAGTAAGGAACTTACTATTTTTAGCAGATGCGTCCTGGCAGCCGCTTCCCACCAGTTCAGAATCACGAGCTGATCGCAATGCAACAAAAACGAGGACAAACGGAGATCGTTTGATATGCATGCAAGATGAATTAGGGTTTCCAGCTTCGAGACCCAAAAAGAGGGGTAAAATGTCAGAATTTTTGAAAACCGGTGTAAACCATCGCGATCAGCATCTTTCAAGGAGTCTGCTGGTAAAATTTGAAGGCAAACAGAGTACTTACTATTTATAGTAAGTCATTCCAGAAACAAGCTAAAAATAGAAAGTCAGTTGCATGCGCCAGTGTCAACAGTAAGGTCACGTGGTGAGGAGCACCTCATTCAAATTTCAAGTCAATCGGAGCAGTGGAAGTCTCAGAAGCAAGCAGTTACTATAAATAGTAAGCCACCTCCAGAAGCATGCTATAAATAGCAGGTCAGTGCAAAGCATCAGTAGGTATAAGTCAAATAAGCGATGAGGACCCCGAGGTTCGAATTTCAGACCAAACGGAGCTACAGAGATTCGAAAATCAAGCACTTACTATTTTTAGCAAGCTTGGGCAGAGAAATTAGGGTTTCCTAAATTCAAGGGCTGAGCACAAAAGCCAGGCGGAAGCAGGGTCCAGTCACGATCAATACCCTTCAGGCAATCGGCACGCAAAATTTGAAGACATTCTGAGCAATTACTATTTTTAGTAAGTTACTAAAAATAGCAGGTACAGACAGATATCAGGCATCAACAGCACAAATGCATCCCGAGGTTCAGAACAAAGCAAAATCCAGCCCTTTTGGAGCTTGAAATTAGCTTGAAATTCAAAATTTGGGAAACTTTCTAAAAATAGAAAATTAGGGCAAATTAGGGCTAGCATGAACAAATCGTTCTGAGTCAAGCGAAACTATAAAGAGTTCACTAAGCCTGAGAAATTTCAAGTCCAACCAGTGAATTCGCCTTAAGAAGCTGAAGATGGATGAAAACTTTGCTAAGGTATGAAAAATGGAAGCTTGCCTAGGGAAATGCGCCCAAGCTTGAGAAGATAGGGGAGTCCAAAATTTTCCTAAGTATTTCAAATTTGAAGTAAAGGCCTTCAAATGCGCCCTTGAAGCTGGAGGAGGCTGGAAAAGTTTGAGTATGGTGAAATTTGAAGTCCCACCCCTTGAGTGCACCTTGACTCATGAGAGGCTCCAGGAAATTTGTCTAAGTTTGAAAAATGAAAGTAGACCATGATAAATGCGCCCTTCAAGGTGAAGACTTGAAAAAGTTTAGATCTAACTCTGTGAAATTTGAAGTTCACCCCTCCATTTGCGCCCAGGGAGAAAAGAGGGTGATTGAAAATTTTCTAGGGCATTCAAACTTGAAGTAACCCCTCCTATTTGCGCCCCACTTGAAGAATGACATAGCAAAAGTCCTCCAAGGAGTAGAAATTGAATGCTCAGCATGCCAAATGCTCCTAACCTTGAAGATGAGGCAAGAAATTTTGTGAAGGCATTGAAATTGAAAGCTCAGGCTATGATTTGCGCCCTTGCTAGAAGATGGGACTCTAAAATATTCTAAGTGTTCAAAACTGAAAGCAAGACTTCTTATTGGCGCCTGGACTAATGGGAGGAATTTGAAATATTCTAAGTCTTCGAAATTTGAAGAAGACCCCTCAAAATGCGCCTTGACTTGTGAGGAGCTGGAGGAAATTGTCTAAGTAT
>VDFB02256411.1:0-53501 GCA_007258455.2 Sequoia sempervirens | reverse complement strand
GACAGAGATTTTATTCATGCAGTTGTTTGTTCTTTACAATAAATGAGGGTTTCTTGATGGTGCTTCATTCAGCAGAGACAGAGAGTTCACAGAGGTTACTTGCATGAATTTCCATAGCCGTACGGCCTGCCTTGGAAATTGTGCCTTGAAAAGGCGTATGAAGTAAATGAGAAAAAACGCCTTCCTTTCTTGTTGGTTTTGGGTTCTATCATGGGCGCCTAGCTATTGCAGAGCATTGTGACCTGTTTCTCAGCAGGAGAAACCACTTCTGGAGCCTTGGCGTGCCTTCATGCTGATTTTCACCATTTCCGGCTGTAGATCTGGCCATTTCTTATTTAAAATAATCGGGAGCCCTTTTGGTATGTTTATCATTCTTAATCTATCTGTTGGAGT
This sequence comes from Sequoia sempervirens, assembly GCA_007258455.2. Lineage (NCBI taxonomy): Eukaryota > Viridiplantae > Streptophyta > Pinopsida > Cupressales > Cupressaceae > Sequoia > Sequoia sempervirens. The sequence goes on along the minus strand of VDFB02256411.1, from coordinate 53,108 downwards.
TATATAATATATTCTGTACTTTCATTCTGAAGAAATAAGATTAAAATCATCTTTTATGAGCAAAAATATGCTGCGCCCCTTCTCTTCTGTCTACTAAGATTTCTCTAAAAAACTCTAAAAAACACTTTAAAGACTTAAGAAAAGAGGGTTATGAACTGAGAGCCAGCAGGGCTCATCACAGTGGTATCAGAGCTCACATCCTGCCAGCTTGTGGGGTTTGAGAATTTGTGAAGTCAAACAAAGAGGGTTTTGGTAAGTCCTATTTCAGAGGTGGCCCTAGAAATCAAAGAGGCGACCAGAATCCATTTCCACCATTTCCGTTTGCAGATCAGGAGGAGGAATTAGATTTTGACAATATGGCGAACAGGGCTGGAGAAAGTTCTCACAGAAATAACTGGGAGGATGAGGACAGAGAAGCCAAAGACGTGCTTAGAGGCATGGTTGCAGGGCAAGAGCAGGTTGCAACTATTCTTCAACAACTCAGCACGAATGTTCAAAATTTGTCAATGAACAGAGCTCGTAGTGTGGATTCAGGACGAGATGGCAGTATCCATAGAGAGCCACAGAGGATTATAGATCCAGTACGCACCTATGAGAGGGCTACATTTCCCACGTTCACCAGAGATGATGCTGAGGAAGTGGATGAAGTTGAACAAGGTGGTGAAATAAATTTTGCAGATAACATTATGGCTATGCATGATGAGTGGGATGCATTGCCACCGAGAGTTAAGGAGCACCTTAACTTCGATAGATTCATAAGCCAGAAGAGAGAACACACCAGAAACAGGAATGACAGGAGGCCTAAAAACAAGCAAAGTGATCTCAAACAGGCTACCAACAAACTAACCTTAGTTCACTATGATGGCAGTGGTAGAGTTATAGCACGTGCCTGGGTGAGTAAGTTGGATACATTCCTGACACTACGTCCTATGCCAGAGGAAGATGCTATACGATTTGCAGCTCTCCACCTTGATGGCATAGCACATGACTGGTGGATTCATGGCATGGCTACACTGCACCATGATAGGATTACCTCATACCAGGAGTTTACTGATAGACTGGTAGAGAGGTTTGATAGACGTGATCCTGAGCTATTCTTCAGAGACCTTGCTCAGTTGAAGCAGTTGGGTAGCTTGGAGTCTTATATTGGTGAGTTCCAGAAGCTCTCAGTTATGGTTACCGGAATTTCAGAGAGGAGACTTGTCGTTCTATTTGTAGAAGGTCTCCATGAGCCAATGAAAGGTTGGATCAAGGCATTCGATCCACCTACCTTGCACGAAGCTATGAGAAAGGCTCGTAGCATGGAACTTACAGCTTCACGTGGTAAGCTCACTTCAAATGCAGAAGCATCTTCATCCTATAGTGATAGCAAATCAGAACCTAAGGAATCAGAAAATATTGATGAAAAGAGGAAGTTTGCAGCTCCTTTGGACCGAGAGACAATCAATGATTTGCGTAGGAGGAAGCTATGTTTCTATTGCAAAGCTCCTTATGACCAAAACCACAATTGTCCTCTTAAGCCTAAGGGTTCAAATAGACAAATGGAGTGGTTCTATGAGGGTGATGACCTTGCTGATTTAACGGACCAGCAAGCTGGTTTGGAGGATGGGAGTATGCGATCTATCATTCTCGTCAACGAAAAAGGTGGGAAGATAGAACCGAAGATTCTAGAGGAGCATGAGATGTTTCAGGAGGATTATCATTTTGATTCTAGTCCCATGGGATCAGAGGGGTTTGATTGGGATCAGTACAGTTATGAGGCTCAGTTAGTACAAAATCCTCTTTATGAGACAGATGCTACATCTTCTTGTGATAATCCGCTCTTTGAGGTGGATACTGATTCTACTTTTGATCCTGATTTAGGCAAGAGCGTTGATCATAGTATTGGAGATTCCGTCAGTGCATCGAGATTTCAGACAGAGCTCGTTGAGGAGATTTCCAGTGTGTACATGGTTAGGAGTTTACACAGTTTCACTTTCAGTCATCATGTACATGACCTATTTCAGATGCACAATTCCGGTATGCACGTGTTAGATATGTTAGATGATAGCATATCTCGGGCGGTTTTAGGGAGCAAGTGTTGTCAGCGGTTTGACTTGCTTCCTTTTGAGTTTTTCTCTCCTGTGACAGATGGTGTTGAGATTGACAGGGTACAGCATGATGATCCAGTTGATCAGATTTGGGAGTTACAGGAGACAGTTGATGACATGAGGGACATTTCACGACACTATCCTTGGGATCCTGGTGGAGTGGTTGATTCTTTGTTGTTGAGATTGCTTGCGGACAAGCAATTTCAGGGAGGGCGGACTGTAATGTCCCCGTTTTCGGCATGATCATAGTTGACAGTGTGTTAGCCCTTTATTGGACCCTTGTGGGCTAGCCAGTTTGGATAGAGGGTCAGTGGTGTATTTTGGAGAGTTTGTTTGTTCGTGTTTTCAGTGGACAGTGTTTAGATCACAGTGAGCGTTGGCATTCCAGGAGTTCATCGCTTCTGACGGCACGAGATTATCCTGAGTTTTGAGCATTTTACGGGATTTTAAGTGATTAAGTTAATTTATTAACTTAAAACGCCCTTTTAATAAAGTCACATTGACTTTATTTATATTTTTATATCACTTAAATCTCAAAAGGAGGATTATAATATTTTAATGACTTAAAATATTATAAAAGTGCGCCCAACTATTGAAAAGGAATATATTAAAATATTATAATATTTTGAAAACCTAAAAAGGGCGTATCCTTATGGAAATGCGTGCTTTTGCTTAAAGAGGCATTTTGGCAATTGAAACTCATATCTTTTGACCATTTCACTTTGCCTTGTGCATTTTTCCTTCTGAGCAATATCCTGTGACCAGGGTTTGATCATTGTGTCCATTGGAGAACGGAAAACTCTTCAGTGTTGAGTACTCTTGAGGCTGTGAAAGATCAGCTGAATCAGTACAGGTTGAGAGCTTCACACAGAAGTTCTACAGTTGCAGACAGAGATTTTATTCATGCAGTTGTTTGTTCTTTACAATAAATGAGGGTTTCTTGATGGTGCTTCATTCAGCAGAGACAGAGAGTTCACAGAGGTTACTTGCATGAATTTCCATAGCCGTACGGCCTGCCTTGGAAATTGTGCCTTGAAAAGGCGTATGAAGTAAATGAGAAAAAACGCCTTCCTTTCTTGTTGGTTTTGGGTTCTATCATGGGCGCCTAGCTATTGCAGAGCATTGTGACCTGTTTCTCAGTAGGAGAAACCACTTCTGGAGCCTTGGCGTGCCTTCATGCTGATTTTCACCATTTCCGGCTGTAGATCTGGCCATTTCTTATTTAAAATAATCGGGAGCCCTTTTGGTATGTTTATCATTCTTAATCTATCTGTTGGAGTTATATAATATATTCTGTACTTTCATTCTGAAGAAATAAGATTAAAATCATCTTTTATGAGCAAAAATATGCTGCGCCCCTTCTCTTCTGTCTACTAAGATTTCTCTAAAAAACTCTAAAAAACACTTTAAAGACTTAAGAAAAGAGGGTTATGAACTGAGAGCCAGCAGGGCTCATCACAAAACTCTGTATTCGTCTTCAAGATGAGGAACGGGATATGGCTATTAACAAACCCAGGGATGAAATTTGATTGCTCACCTGAGTTTGGCTTATGACACAGTCACGGATGCAGAGGACAGAGAGGCTATCTACTCTTGGAAGACGGTTGGTTTCAGAGCAAAGATAGAAACAGATTTAGCATCAGAGTTGGCTGAGTAGAAACACGTCACTAGTGCACTCCGGGTTTGTGAGACTCTTTGTCCAGCTTACCGTGCCGTTATCGGATTGAGGGTGGTGCCTACGTGGAGCTTACGGATGTTGAGTCGAACTCGAGGCACTCATTCATACCATTTTCGGTGGGGAGACCGGTTGGCTGTAAGGTTACTCAACTTACAGTCATGTCAGCACTTTTTGATGAAGCAACGAGGAGCAGAAGGGAACTTCAGTCTCAGATCACAGCTGGTGAGGACATGCTGCATCGACATAGCATTCTTCGTCAGAGTCTCATCGCTCCAGACGGTGATACAGTCAACAATCTCATTGAGGGGTTGATTGCTCGAGATCACTCATAGTGAACTTCAGTTCCCACTTCTCAGGATAGACGTCACACACACGAGTTAAACTGGATGTTATCCTTTTCAGTTAACTCGGGGTTGTCATCACATGCATACCTATTCTGAGAATCGCCTTCTTACACTTGGAGTTGTATTTAGGGTTTTCGTTAACTGATGTTAGTCTTCCAGTTAACTTGCTTTCAATAAGGACGTGCATGCTCGCATAGATGTCCATTTTTATATTAGATGTTTCAGTCAAACTGAGGGTAGTTTCCCAGTTGACTGTATAGTTTACTTAATTAGGGTTTGGCGCATTGCTTGCATGCATTGCAGGAACTATAGATAACACAAGGTGATTTTAGGGTTCCCTACACCTTGATGTATATAAATAAGAGCTTACGCTCATTTGTAAATAACTTTTGCTTGAGAGAGAAATATATGCTGTGCCCACCTTGCCCTCAATATTGCTCTTTTTCGTATTTGTTCATGTGTCTTCACTATTGCAATTGATTGTTATACCACATAGGGTTTCGAAAGATTGTGATGCTGAATTCTTTCCATAGATTAGATATATCTGTTTGAACATCTTTATCATTGAAATCAATTGTTATACCACCTAGGGTTCCAAAAGATTAAGGTGATAAGGCTGTTTTGTGTTAATTTACCATTGTGATCGATCGTTATACCACCTAGGGTTTCGAGAAGTTGCAGCGATAAATCTGTTTTGTGAATCTTTATCAATATAATTGAAGGTTATACCACCTAGGGTTTCGTGAGATTATAAAGATAAAGGCTGTTTTGTGAAGGCTTTGCTGATTCGATCAAGTGTTATACCACCTAGGGTTTCGTAAGATCGTCTTAGTAAATTCTTAAATCTGTTGTGCCCAATAAGTTGGTTTAGATTGAGATGATAGTTGTGCCACCTTGCCTTCAAGTAGAGAGTCTAAACCCGCTTATCGTCAGATAGTCAAACCTTGCTCCGTTTCCTCTTGCTCTGTTTTCCTGAGGAGATTGGATAGATATAAGTTGTAGTTTAGTTGATTTGCAAAACCAGAGAAAACTCAGCTGCAACGTAAAAGTTCTTTCAAGAAAGTCTTGTGCCTCTAGCAGCTGAAACAAAAAGACAGGAAGTAGTTTTAGCTTATTTTTCCTTTGCAAAGTATATTTGTCAAAGCACATCGAGGGAGCTTCCCCTCGATAATTCGAAGAGCACTCATTGCGTAGTGTGCATAGGCTGTTCATAACAACTTGTACTCCAGAGGTGTTAGTTGTTACGCCAACAAAGTAGGCATTAAAATTTCTTCAAAAAAGATTAAGCGCAAAACACTCATTTATAAGGTTTACAAAATATTTCATGAGAAATAACTAAAAAGCTAACTAGAACTTCTAAGCTAATAATACTTTGCTTGCACACAAAGCAAGCCCAAAATACCTTTTTGTCCAATAAATTATAATATAAAACTAGAAATAACTTTTTGATAAGACAAGTATCATTAAAAGTTAAAACTGTAAATCCACCAGATAATGTAATAATACCCCCTGATTTATAGAGTAAGACAGGAATGCAGTATGTGTTTGTTTCAAGTCCCATTCAACATGATTGTGGCATGCATTGAAATCATAGCATAGAAAAGAGCATAGACAATATAATTTGCATCATATCATATTAAACCAATTACAAAGATATTGGCTTCAACAATAACTGAAATCAAACTGAGGAAATTCGTATCAAACCTGGTCACAGTCATTGAAGGTACAATTTCCAGTCATGAAATGAGCAGTAATGCATATCATGGAGAGCTCCAAATGCAAGTGCCATCAAACCCCAACCTCATCTTTCATATTTCCATCATTTTTATCAACCAAACCCCCTTTTTGAAGCTGTTTACAGGTTGCTGTAAGTACTGATCAGATTTCAGTCACTGAAGACCAAAACCCAAGGAAGGTCACGGTTCCCTAGAAGGGCGATCTGCCTTGTAAATTCAGTTCTTCACCGAACAATGCAAATGAGTACTCTAAATGAGACGCCTAGCAAAGAGGAATCCATAGGATCATTACCCAGAATGATATTCCTTCCACAAACGGAGTTATGAAGAGTTTTGCATTTCCAGCTACTTAGAAAATATGCGTTTCCAGAACTCAGAACCTTTATATCAGACCTTTGAAAGTGAATTAAAACAGCTCCAATCACACTCCAAAATGGTACAAATCATGCACCAAGCCAAATACTGTCAAACCCATATCAAAAAACTGTAAATATCTTCATTTCCCAACACCAAAATGCTCAACCAGCAAGACAAAACACTGAAAAACTTCAAACCAAGCACCAACCAGCTAGGGTGGATCTCTGACCACTGAAACCAACAATCAGAGATGAGGGTTTTTGTCCTCAACCAGCAGTATACGAATTCTAGAAACAATCCAGCAGAGTCTCCTTATGTCGTCAAAGTTTGCAATGCCCAAATGAGAGTCCAAAGGGAATAAATAGAGAAAGAGGAGGAAATTACGGCAACACAATTTCAAACTCACCTTTTCCCTCCAAAGCCCACACCCTTTTCTAGCTCTCCAAAAATTACATTAAACTTAACCTTTTTGCAATTTCATGAAATTCTCTCCAAAGGGGGCATCCACCTTTTGAGGCAAATATTAAGCCTTAAAAATATGAAATAAAGCCTTCTTTCTAAGCGTCAACATGAGATAACATTGTCCCCTCTTTAAAAACAACTTTACTCTACTAGGCCAAGGGGGTCTCTTATAACCCACGCTCCTTCTCACTTAGTTAAAATAAAAACTTTATAAACCTAAGTGGCAAATAAACAAATATTAATTCCGATCACCGAGAGAACTCACTCCTGTCAAAAATAGAAACTCTACACTACACTACTACCAAGACTAGGTGCCCAAATAGCACTTCCTAAAAATAGCAAGTTGCTAAAAACAGTAATGTGTCCAAACTCCAAATTGGCCCAAACTGAAATGCACTGAACTAACAAAAAATAGGCATTGCTAAAAATAGCAATTTTGCCCTCCAAGGCCCAAGAAAAACCTAGAAAAACCAAAAAAAGTTCACTTGTAATATCAATATACTCCTTTGAATATGCAGACACATTCTGAAAGATAGCACCAACTGCCAAATAAGGAAACCCTAAAAAGGGGACATTATAGATAAGGCTCCAAAATCTCACATCTTTTGAAATAAGAGATCTAGAATAATATTTTAAATATAGAAGAATCATTGAAAAGCATACACATCCAAAATTAGAGGTAACTAAGAATAGCTACTCAACAATGGCACCAGACAACCTTGGGTGGAAAAGCAACATCCTAGATGCTTTGAAATCTATACATGCATTTGATCATCTATTTTTTTGCGCTAAGTGCATTAGGAAAGCATCATTCACTATCCTATAATGTTTTAGAGACTTGGCATGCTCCAGCTGTAGCAAATGCTTGAAGATGCAAGTTTGTTGGTGAGGCCCAATCATATTCAATCCTATGAATGTCCCTTTTTGTTCCATGAGATAGACTATATATAAAGTATTAAAGTCATGTGGAACTTGCAAGCTTGCTCAAATTCTATCAATTGCTTATGTGAACCCTTGCTAATCAAGATAGCCCAATCAAAATACACCACCTTCACATATGGCACTCGCGAGGTGGAACATCCATGGCTTGTAAGTTTTTGCTTCCATCTATCTTGTAATTTGATTCAGCAAGGTAATCATGATGGAGAACTCATCTTTGAATTTGTCTCTTTTCAAAATCTTTAGCATGCATGAATTCTTTTCCCTAAGCCATTTCTTGCTTGTATGCTCTAACATTCCAATAAACTGTTTTCCCACTCTCTTTCTCACTCCTCAAGATTGACATCCTGTATTCCTTCATAAGATGGCAAGGAGAATTTCTATCAATTCAGTATCAATCTTAGAAAGAACTTGACAATTGTTTGATCTTATCTCATACCATTAAGGTCCTAATGCCTCACACATGCAAGGAATGAATTCTGACTTTGCGTTGAAACAGGGAAAGAACCCACACAATTAAGAACAATATCTTATGACTTCTGAGCCATCTTGTTTTCATTCTTGATCTTTTCATTCAAATTCAGTTCTTCAACATTGACATGGCACAAATCGATCTCTCAAATCTTAGGGAATTCATTGACCAAAACTAACACACTTTAATGGATTGGAAGTGATATTACATATTGGAAAGCTAGGGTTTGCTGATTTTGTTTGTTTCAATTGATCAAATTTGAACAATCTTTCACATTCTTGTTGCAAAATTGATGTGATGATGATCAGTCAAAAATCCTAAGAAAGCAGCCTCAAAACACAGAAAAATGCTTCTTGCAAGGTCAATGTATTTGTTGTTCAAGGGCTGATTTATGCTTATAAACTTCACTGATAATATGACTGAATTACAGGCAATTTTGAAGAAGTGCAACCAAGGGTTTGGAATTTGGATGAATATAAGAGCTGAGCAATTAACTCCCAAAACCCTACGTGATGCTGAAAATCTGATTTGTCTAGAAGATGAAACCTTGCTCTAGGAAGAAATTCAGCCTGATTGTGAATGGAAATCACTGGAAAAAGTGTGAACCCTGCTGAATTCAAGCAATTCTTTTTGAAATATTAAGGAAGATCACTGCTGAAGATGAAACCCTTGTTTAGAATTCAGTGTAGATTGGCTAAACAAGCTCCCTTTGTGAAGAATTGATTGAGAAACCTCTGAAAGACCAGTCGCCCTGCCAAGGATTGATGATCACTGCTGAATGTCAATGGAAAGTACTTGAAACTAATCACAAAACCCTCTTCCAAAAGTCAAAGGTTGCCACTGAAATATGCAAATTTCCAAGCTAAATCTGCTGCTGCCGCCAAACAATGTGAAGGATGAAGGTTTATTTATGCACCAATGTCACTTCTAATTTGAGTACCTTTTATCCTCTATGTAAGAATGTTTTTCTGCCTTTAATCTGCTAAAAACTGATTTACCTTGGACTTATTGCACCTTTATATATAGCAGATATTTTGCAGTTTGAAAAATTGTGCCTCCTATCATATGGGCGTGTCTCTTTATATAGCATTGCACAAATTAAAGAGCGAAAATCAATCATACCTTTACATGGCACATGACCATACATAGACTGGAACATTTTTTGTTTTGCAAAAGCCCATTTACCTTCTGTTGGGTGTGTGCCTCTGTGTTACGCTGCCAAATTTGACTTAAACAGAATTTGCTTCTCTCTTTGTGGTGTGTGTCATAATACTATGTTACAATTTTTCTTAACTTAGAAATTCGGTTCTGTACAGCCAAAAGCACTACAGGTTGAGACAAAATTCGAAGGGCTAGCCTTTGCAAATTTGGGGTATTTCCACCCCAATCTTCCCACCAAGAACCTGCAAATAAGATATTCATCTTTTTGTAAATAAACAATATTCTAATAAGTAATAATAATTGTAATTCATAACTTGTAAGATATAAGGCTTCACTTTTTCTTACTTGGTGTTTGGATCTCTCTTCCTCGTATACATAATTTGGAAGAAAACAAAGGCCCCCTAGCTGCCTTATAATGTTGCAACTCTAAAAGGATGAGGTCTTTCACTTCAAATACAGGTGTCATCCTGCCAATACATGTGAATAGGCCCTCCATAACCTCCCCATTAGCATCCGTGAAGCCATCAGAGAAGTAGAACTTGGGGTTGAGAAAGTACCCCGCTGCATGAATGGGTTGGAGGAGTTGATTGTTCCACCTTCAATCAATGATCTCCCAAATAGGGGTATATCTTTTTGCATCCCCCATGTACTAGTGTTGGATGGCCTCTTTGGCTCTATCCATTGCCTCATAAAGATATCCCGTCACATTTTTCTTGCCATCCACCAAGTGCAAGACCCTCACCAATGGCTCAGTCACCTATAAAGTACAAAGTAGAACCAAATTTAAATTACACCTTACAATGAAACAAAGTACTTATAGAATTTAAAATTAAGAATAAAGGATTCAATTTGAAAATTAGTTAGAGTTGACATTACTTTGACAATCTCTAATGCTCTAGTTGCAAATTGACCATCAAGGATTATTTTTACAATCTTTTCTCCATCAGCCTTCCTTGAGTAAGTTGAGTCTACCCATGGTTGACTCACAAACATTTGCTTCAAGGAAGTCAATAAACTAGCGATACTTTGTAACATTAGAAAATTAGTTGCAAACCTTGTAGCACCCAATCGCACAAGCTCTTTCCCCTTGGTGTGATCTCTCATCAATTGAAGAACCCATGTGTGATTATATATATATTGTTATGTCTCTGGCTTCTTCCACAATTGATTTCACCCAGTCAATTTTTCCTATGTCCTCCAAAAGAAGGTCAAGGCAATGAGCTACACAAGGGGTCCAAAAAAGTGATAGATGGCTCGCTTGAAGCAATCTACCAGCTGCCACATATGTCGTTGCATTGTTAGTAACAACTTGGACAAAATTTTCTATCCCCACCTCTAAAACAACCCGCTCCAACATCAAGCTCAAATTTTCTGCATTCTTTATTATGTTGGAGGCATCAATTGACTTTAGAAAAACCAGCACATCATTTGAAGCCACTATAAAATTGATAAGAGTGTGGTTTCTTCCATTTGTCCAGCCATTTGAAAGAATTGAGCATCCATAGTTTTTCCATTGCTTCTTTTCAACTTCCACAATTCCTTTTGCATCTACAATAGCATCTTCAAGTAACCTGCCACTTATATCTCTTGGACTAGGGGCCTTGTACCCTTTCCCTACAACTGTCAATGTTGTCACCAAACACTCCTAATATGGACTCTTTGCCACGCTGAAGGGAAGTTTGTTATAAAACCAAAAAATTTCACAAGCTTTGTTTGCTTCTTTGTGCACCTCCCTATTCCACCCAGTACCTTCCAATGAAGGTTGTGATCCTTGAACATTTCTAGGCACAAAAAACTTGAATTTGCTTGAAGTGGATGAAGTGGATGGGGTACGTATACGTGGACTGCAACTAGAGCCCACAATGCCTTACATATTCACCTCAGAATCTTCAACCAAATTAGGAGCTATGGCTTCTTGTATGGCTGCTTGTATCTTTGCCCTCTCTAATTTTTTTTCATCAAGTGCTACAAGAACAACTATCATCTCTTGTTTCACCTCTTTAGGGGCTTCTTTACATGGCCTTGTATCACGACAAGGAATACTAGCAAGATGGTATTTGAGGCGATTGATGCCTCCACTAACCCTCTTCTTGCACTAGGTACAAATAACACTCCTTGGTATTGGCCTGTAATAACCATGTTTCCAAGCGGGATCACGGCTACCAGGGGGTCTCCTTTCAATGGGTTGACTTATTGCTGCCAAGTCCGAACCAGATGCAGAGGCGGATGCCATTGTGATTAAATATTAACCTACAATATTAGAAGTTGTAACAGATCCAGTACAAAGGAACAATCAACTAATTGTTTAACTTTATTCAATCATATCAAACTATCAAAGTGAAAGACATTTCTTTTGAATGCTATTTGTTCTAATTTCAGTTTTTTCATTCTTATATTTGTATTTTTTGTTGGATGCACATTGATTTTATTTACTTGTATGCAAATTGGCATTGCAGTCCTAACTCCTAACTCCTAACCTTGTTGGCTATTGCAAATTTGCAGGTGGGAGTAACAAATTATCATTACATAACAATTGCTCAAAATTTCCTTACTGTATTTAATAATTTATTGCAGATATTCCACTGTAAAAGTACTTTGAGACTGTCAATCATAATTCGCAGATGGGTAAGTAATCTATGTGGATGAACACAAGTTGTGTGTATGTGTGTGAATACATATGTATGCAATATGTGTATGCATGCAAGTTTGCAACATGTGTGTGTAACTTGTAAGTATGATGTGTGTGTGTGTGTGTAGGTATGTATGTATGTAGAGTCAAGACTGCATTGTGCACACATACATATCTATACACAAACACAGGATGCCAAGTTCGCATGCATATACACACATAAACATATCTATACACACATAGTCACACAATTTCTTGTTTCAACTTTCACTTATTAGTGTATCGTTATATCATATTAGCATCAATCATTTTAGAAGTTGAAATTTGAGCATGTTTACTCATTAAAAATTAAATTATATATGACAAGGTATGAGTTTTAATTGTTCATCATCATTTTAGAAGTTGAAATTTGAGCATGTTTACTCATGCGGAGACATCTACCTCAACCCATAGATGTTGAGGTAGATGTCTCCGTATAGGTTGAGGTAGATGTCTCCGCATGAGTAAACATGCTCAAATTTCAACTTCTAAAATGATGATGAACAATTAAAAATTTAAAACTAAACTGTCATACTATCATACATATGAGCTTTGTTTACATACTCTATGATAATGTGCATAGTGCATACATGTGAGTAAACATTCTCAAATTTCAACTTGTAAAATGATGATGAAGTATGAACAATTAAAAATTTAAAACTAAAATGTCATACTGTCATACATATGAGCTCTGTTTACATACTCTGCGATAATGTGCATACATATGACATTATCACAAAGTATATAAACAGAGCTCATATCAAACTGTTTATGAATCAATGAATCATGATAAGTGATACAAGGATAATTGATATTGCATGAAACTTGAAAGAGAGCAGAAATTTCAAACTTACCTGACTGTAGCTGCAAGTCGCAAAATAAACCAAACCAAAAATGGTGTCCAAAAAACACTGCAAATCGCAAACTAATCCAAGCCAAAGATCATGCCAAATAAACACTGCAAATCGCAGGTGACACACTAGAAATAAACGAGGGTTTTATAGGCTTAATCGTGTGCCCAAACACGGAAAAAAGGTGACAAAAAAACCCACAAAAAGCAAAAAACCGTGTGGAAATCATGTTTAGGGTTTCGCGATTAATCACACCTGGTTTTTCTGCAATTAACAGGTGATTACTCGGTGATTTACCTGGAGAAAATCGTCTGAAAATTTCCCACAAGTAAAAGGAAAACGTACTCACTGTGTGAAAATTTGGGTGATTGATTGGCTACTCGCCGATTACTCGCAGAGTATGTAAACAGAGCTCCTCACCACCACCAAAGATAACTGAATCTGAACAAACTGTGAACCAATCCTTCTTGTGAGTGAAATGTTTGGATGCTCCAAAATCAATGTACCAAGTCGAGGACTTGGCGTGATATGCTGGTTGTTTGGCCATAAATAAAAAGAAGGCTGACTCTTGCTCAAAATGTTCTACAACGTGGGCCTTTGGTTGAGACCCTCCTTGGTTGGATTTCTGATCAGCCAACCTCTTTTTGCAATGTTTCTTCAGGTGACCAAGTTTTTCACAATAATGACATTCCATAGTTTTCAGATTCTTTGAAGAATCATCAGAACTCTCTTGACCTTTTGTAATGTCCCCAAGATTTCGACGAAATGACTTAATTATTTAATTTTGCCTAAGTCTTAAATTATTTATTAAAAAGGGGCATATTAAATAATTAATTGTCAAGTGATAAAGTGACTTAGGTGAAATATTATAAAATATTATAAAGTCACTTATGGGTTATTTCTAAAGGTGACTTAATGATATATTTTGACAGTGAACATTATAATAGTCACTTTATTTTGGTGAATGAAAATACAAAAGGAGAAATAGAGAAAAACATTCGCACCTTTTCAGTTTTAAAAAAAAATAGACTTGTATTTCTCACGGGAAGAGAGTTCCTGGTTCTAGGGTTTGAAGACCCTCTTCGTCCATGTTTCGGGTGTGAGAGATCACCCCTAGCTTGGAATCGCGTCATGGTTGTGAAGAAGTTCGAGCTCATCATTCTGAAGTTCGATTTGTTGTTGTAGAAACAGATTTCGTAGCTGGAAGGACTCGAATCTGCTATAGTCTGGAAATGGAAATCGTGGTTTTGCTCCATCTTTTTGTGCTCCCTTCATGCTGAGTTATGGACGCATTTATCTCTGCAAATACGTCACTCCATGGTCGCGTTGGTGAAGAACCCGCGTAGTAGAAAGGGAAAACGAAATACCATTTGGTATTTTCGCGAGTTTGATTTTCTGGAAGTTTTGCATCCTCCTAAAATCGTATGTGAACAGCTATCTGTTGGAATGGAGGCGTTATTCCATGGAGTAACCCTAGACGCCTAGTATTCAAGCAGAAATACATTTGCTAGGGTCGCGATTGGAAGAAATCTGGGCGTTTCTGGCAAGGGATGAAATATTCCGAGCCAATTTTTTTTTTTATTTTCACAAATTATCAGATTACAACATTACAACAGTGCACCCATTAATGTTAGATGGATAAACCTAAACGTGCAAGAAAGCAACCCTAACCAGAATGGCGCCGATGATGGCGAGCATTGGTCAGAGGATCTGAAAGAAACTGCTTATGCTGTAACTCTAACCATAATGGCACCGATGATGGTGAGCATTGGTCAGAGGATCTTCTACACTATTACAGAAAGGAACTCAACGTCAAGTATGTGCTACCCAATCCAATACGGAGTGAGGGGCGACCATATGACAGAGTGAATACAGAAAGCAAATGCTTGAAATAAAATGCTGAAGCTGAAACTGCTCAACACCCAGAATGTGCTTGCTCACCCAGAATGGGAAGTAGCGACCATAGGGCGGAGTTTACTATTTCAAACTATTACTGAAAGCAAGAGCGAGAATTACAAATAATGACAAAGCAATATTACGAACACTGGTCAGTACTACTGCCAGTTTACAAATATAATGATTGCCTGCAATGTCAAGATATCAGATGCTTCTCAAATGAAATGTTCAACAATGAATCTGCTACAATCTTTAAGTACTTTCACAGTGTCATTACAATCATATAATGCAGATTTCTGTATGCTGTTCTGACAGATCTGTACTTTAAAAATGAATAACCAGCAACTTACAAAACCAAGATAATGTTCACAACTTGCTCCAGAGTCATCCGATTAACACGAAACCTGATGCAAAATGTCCTAATAATGATGGCGACCAAACAGAGACTCTACAACTGATCACAAAGTTTCAGATTTATTTTTCACGGTTCCCAAGACAAAAACAAAAGGTACGGCCCAGCTGAAAGGTACGGCCTTCTCTTAAAATTTCAATTCTTAACAATAAAATCTGAAAACCTAGGAATTGGGGCGCCTACCCTAGACAATGAGAAATAGATGATACCCAGAACTCTTTTTTTTGTATTTTTTGATTTACAATTGAAAACGTGAATCTGCTGTAGTAAAAGATGCTAAAAGCTGAAACAATAAGTACCAACTAATGATCTAACAATGCAATGCGGAACACAAACTGGATGAACTAAGATGTACTCACAAAAGACTGAATTTCACCACTTGATGTTGTCTCTCAAACACGAAGTGATGCCCGATGCTAGGAGGCCTTCATTCCTCGAAGCGATTCCAGAGCCAATCCGGCAGCATAACAGTGTATTTTCCAAAGATGATCCAAAATGATGCACAAGCCTCCTTTTTATAATTTTTTGTTTGACTTCACGAAACCCTAAAATCAGATTTTAGGTCAAAACTCTAATCTTCTCATGAGGGCGTACTTTCTCTTCAAGTCTCCCAATCTGATATTTTAATTCAATATTAAACTTTGGAATATGCGCCCCATTAAATCTTGCTTTGACTTAAGAAATAATTAAAATTATTTCTTAATGAGGGCGCCACCCATAAAACCCACTTTTTAAAACAACATTAAGTCATTAAGCCTAAGCCAAAAGGGTCAACGTTAAATTATAACATTTAAACGTGACTTTTTCATTTAAATGACTTAGCTCAATTCTCCGAAAGCGCCCTGAAGCCAAAACTGAAGAAGTCAACTGATCATTCTGAAACCGAAAGTCAACCAACCTGAACTCATCTGGAAAACTGCCAAAAATAGAATTTACTAAAAATAGTAAATTCCAAAAAGTACTCTGAATGCTGAGACGAACATACCATCGCGAAGCCCTCTGAAAACCCAGAAGGAATCCGCCATTAAAACTATCCTCTTCGAGCAATAACCTCCTCAAAATTAGGAAACCCTAATTTTAACTTCCGACTAGCCTCCGGGTTCCCAAGGAAAGGCTAACGGTCACTGAAAATGTCAGGCTTGGAAAGGGGACATTACAAGGGACGTGATTTCTGGGCAAAAACGACCCCAAGAAATGAAATAGACTGGGTCGTGGGCACTATTACAGGCTTGGTTGAAGACATCCGGCTGCTAGAAGGCTGGTAGCATCATCTGAAAGGCAAAACGACTGACAAGAAGAAGCCTCTAGGTTTTGCTGACAATTCTGGGTGCTCTCTTAGCCATTACAAGCTCAGTCAGGTTGGGTCGATAAATTCCCAGGTTTACAGTTCTTTGTATTGTCATCTTATGAATTGGTAGATGTCTTGCTGCTGTCTTGCATTTTCTATCAAAAAAATACTATGTATTGCATTGTCCAAGTGACCAATGGTCTGCTACAGTATTAGATGTTCTTGATTTGATTGCTGCTCAAATATTATGGTGATTATTGTACTCAGAAAACCTCAAGTTGAACTGCTGTCACAGTGATGTAATTTCCCTGCATTAGGTTGTAGGATTTTAACTGGGGAAATAAATTAGTTCTTTGGGCTGCAATCTGACAATGCACATATCCGTATCCTTCCTGAGTCTTGGGACATCGTCTCTAGCTTATTTGTGAACTGAATTATCTTTGCACTCAGAAATTCATCTTTATGTATGCTGATCCAGTGGTGTCTTGATATCAATGAATGGTTATGTTGCTGTTATAAACCTGCATGTTCATATATCTTGAGTATGATGTTAGTACTAATGGAACCGTTTAGCCACTGTGAATGAGTTGGTCCCTGGTAAGAAGTATTCACTGCAGCATTACCTCAGTCTCAAATAATGAATATTGGTGTGCATCATTGATTACTTCCCACGCATAAAAAAATCGTGTATACCCACATTTGCAAACTCAGCTAACTTTATCCAAAGAAGAAAGAATAGCATCATTCAGTGGACTCCCTTCAAACCAAACAAACAATCAGAAATCTAAAACAGAGTATAAACAGCCTCTATAACAGATATTGTCAAAATTCCAGAGGGGTCAAAACAGAAAATTGAGAGCTAAAATTGCATGGTTCTTTACAGTGGTATCAGAGCCAAGGGTCTTGCCAGCCTGTTGGGTAATTGGTCTTGTTACAGCCAATCAACTTCGGATCAGAAATTTCAGTTGCGAGTCATGGATGATATAATATCTGCCTACGAAGAGTATCTTACACTTCCGCAAGAGCTCAGGAATGACCTTCCTTTCTTCGGCAATTCAGAGGTAGCTATGATGGAACCATTGATTCAGCAAACTATTTCTCTGAAGGAAAGAGGGGAATCCATTTCAAAGGGTTCCATGTTTCAAAACAAAAAGGAGCGACACAATATATCTACAGGTGACATATCTCGAAGTCTCTATGATAAATCTTCCGCAATTACTGATCAGCCTATAATTGATCCTAAGGAGAGCAAAAATCAGATTTGCATAGAGAAAAAAGTTGAGCACATGACACTTCATGATGACCTTAAGATTGAAGAACACGTAGAGGGATGTGAACAAGAGATAAGGTATGATACAGAAATTTCAGTTTGTATACCTAACTTACATCATGAGTTGCCCTTGTTTGAGAGCCCCTTGAATGTTCAAGCGTTAGAGGAGGTTGGGATGATAGAGTATACACTTAGTGGATCAGCCACTAGAGTTATACCTACACTTTTTATGGGAGAAAAATTCACATCAGCTAATAATGATCACATAAAAGGACATTCTATCATGGAGATTTCCAAAACTACAAGGTCAAATCAAGGTATGGGTTCTTCGGACGTTACTAGCATTGTTTCATTACCTTTCCATCATATTGGCATGGGATCAAATGGTGGTCATGAGGATAATTCAGAAATTCCAGCGGGAAGTGACCCAAGTGGACTGGTTAAGTTTGACTTGTCATTTCAAAATAAAGAGATCATAGCGGTGCATACATACTCTAGGCCCGCCATGGAGGAAGATCATGAGGTAGAAGATTCTACCTACTACTTTGATGGAGGAGGTGACCATGAGGAAGTAAACCTTGAAGGAGGTCCTTTGAAGAAGATCAAGTCAGGTGCATTGAAGTTAGATACTGAAGGAAATAACAAATGCCTTGAAAATGAGCATTTGCAATTGAAGCATCCCTCTCAAAGAATTGGAGATGGTGCCATAGTTGTGGGCTCAAATAATTTGTCTTTGCCTTCTGATAAGGACATGTCTTGGGCTCACACAGGAATCCCTGTGGATTGGAAGCAGGCAAGATCATTGCAATCAGTGTCCGGGCATTGTTTAACATTACTTGGACCATCATTATCACAGCAACTGACATATGGGAATTTTAGCCAAGTTGGTCAACACAATTCTCAATTTGGGCAGTCAGCATCTCTTCCCTATCTATTTTCTACATCACAATCCAAGGATAGTACTCATTTTACTGGGGGAACTGTTCCTTTCCCTGGAAGAGAGGCCTTGGAAAGGCTATATATTCATGGGAGGCCTAGTTATTTTAATAGCAACTGCAAATCAAGTAATGAGTCAATGTTGCATTCCATTAATACAGACATTCATATCAGGGATGAAACAGTTCCAATCTCAACAGGTTTATCATATGGAAACATTTCAGAGCCAGTGGCATTATGTGATAATGGAGTATTTAAACAAGATCATTCACCTATTGAGCTTGGGAACACAAAGTTGGCTGGGTGGCATATACCTTTATCAAAAACTGGACAGCATATTCCAAGAACAGAATTTCCCAATATTATATTTCCAGAGAATGTGAGCATAGATTTGCATCCTTCCTGCTCCATTGAAGGAAACCTAGCACAAGGTTTGAGGTTGTCACAAAGAGGGACATAACTTGTTTCCAATCCCACTACAATCTTGGGTATATCACTGGCACCTGTATTATCAACCATTCAATCAAATAGACATTTGCAAAGCAAGGGTACATCTTATCCTGGTCCATCTTCTGTAGATTTTTTAAGAAATCCAATTGAGCCAATTCATGTTGAAAAGGGAACACAGATCATAGTTCAAGTTATCAAACAAGACCTTGGTAAAAAGGGGCCTAAAGTGACTACATCACCTTCTCTCAACAGTAGATTTTGGGCACTATTACCAGGAAGTCACACAGTTGCCGTTTCTCAGAAGATAGGAGGACTTGAACGCAAAAGGTTAATACAGATTGCAGAGACACTGAAGCCTATTGACTGTGGTTTGATTGTAAGGACAGTTGCTGCTGGTCACTGTTATGAGGAACTTCTTAAAGATTTCACAGGGTTGATGGAAACCTGGAAAGAGATGGTCACATGTGCAAAATCTGCGAGCCTAGCTGCAAAAGAGGGTGTTGAAGGTGCAGTTCCAGTAATTTTACATAGGGCTATGGGCCAAGCACTTTCTGTTGTACAAGATTATTTTAATGATGAGGTCCAAAGAATGGTAGTTGATCCTTCACATACCTACCATGAGGTAACTAGTTATTTGCAAGAGTTTTCTCCTAGTCTTGTCAGCAGAGTTGAGCTATATTCAGGAAAGAATTTAATTTTCGATGAGTTTGGTGTGGAAACTGAGATTGACAATCTGCTATGCAAAAGAGTAAACATTTCTAGTGGAGGATACTTGGTCATTGAACAAACAGAGGCATTGGTTTCAATTGATGTTAACAGTGTTAAGAGCATGTTTATTTGCTCTCACATTAATGACTTCAAAGGCATGGATAAGGATGAAGAATTCAGTCCTAAACTTCTGATTTTGAACAGCAGGGATATATTTTCACTTCCTAATTATATTGCAGCTTCTAACCGTTGGGAAAGGAGTGACATTGTTTCTACTTTGGTTGGCACTCAAGAAGCATGTATAGGTCATGGTAATTTATGTGACGCATCTCACCTCAGGACTGAATTTAAACACCTTGGAGCAGCTGATTTAGAGCAGTCCCAAACTTTGAATGATGGTTGGCTTGAGAGGGCAAAACAAACCAAGTTGTTCGCTCAACAAACCAAGCCCTATTTTCAACATATTCACAATATGCACCATCCTCTAGATGATGATGATCTTGATAAAGATAAGATGAAAAGGTATGATGGTACTTCTGTTTTTCTGTTGGAGGTTAGCAGTATACCCTTATTAAACCATGAGATGACAGCCATAACACATATTGGTGACAGCAGCATAAGATCTTCCATTGGCGTGGATATAAGCCACATAAGATCTAATTTTTTGTATTCTAGCATGGATGATGTGGAAACAACACAGGACATGTGCAATAAGTGGAGACAAAGAGCCATGAAGGCTAAAGCACTTGCTTCCCAAGCAAAACAACACTTGCAAGAAGTCAAGGATCACTGCAATCTCTTGGAGAAAACAAAACAGCAGAGGGAAACTTACTTTAGATCCTTATTTCTTCCAAGGGAAGAAGCTATGGAGATAGAATACCTGAGGGATGAGCCTATTTTGATGATCAAAACCAAGAACCATTCAAATTTGCAGACCTTGGTTGAGAGGTATGCGAGTGGTTTTGGTCATGAGCTTGTTGAGTCACCTCATTTGGTGCGCCCAGTCGAGGCTCAAAACATAATTCTTAAGGAGGACTGCATGCATTCAGGAAAGTCAGTCTATACAATGGAATGTCATCAAGTGGATCACGAGTCACTTCTCTTAGAGAGCTCATTGGAGGCTCAAATAACAGTTATGGCGGAGCTTGTAGAGTTCACCTTTTCTGTACCAGCCTATGATGAAATATATGTAGCTAAGAGCATTGCCGATTCAATTTGGTTGGAGGGATTGGTTACTCTTGGAGGAGCCCTTGACCGCATTGGCACGATAGTGCTACACCCTCATTGTGCACTAGTAGAGCATGGAGTTGGTCTGTTCTTAGGGTATGTTGTATGCATGATCATTGTTCTCCATTTTGAGTGGTATTTACTTAAAATGAGTGAGTTTCAGTTGGGCTTGGGTACACGACATAATGATTTACACGTAAGGAGGAACATTCCAACCCTAACTAATTGGGTTGTAGTCCTCACATTGGCGTTAGACAGCTGTTCTGCACTGCTGATCACAGGGATTTCAAATTGTCTTTTGAGGATAATAGCTGATTGGAGGAGTAGGAAGAGTTCCTATCATCCTCTCCTTGTTGGAGGTTGGCGTATTGATGAATTCCCATCATCCCCTATCATTAGAGGTACTAGTTGCATCATTTGGAAAGAGATTCTCAGCCTGATAGACGCTGTTCTGATTTATATCAGCAGCATAGGATGGTGTGAATTGTATGATTTCTTCATCAAGAGGTTTTCCTTTCAGACCCCTGGAAGCTCAAGCGTGGTTGGCAACATCAGCATGAGGAGGAACCTCTACTTCCACATCTTCATTTGGGATAAGGGTGTAAGGATTCGGGATCCAGGTGTTTACTCATTGGGCAGTTGGTTTCACAGATTGACAGGGATTGACAGTGTCAAGAGTTACAACTGTATACAGGGGTTGCTGGTTAGAACTCTTTCCAGCATCATTTGGGATCCAGGCGGTTGGTGGACAGGCACATATGGTTTGTTGTTGTGGATTGCTTGAGGACAAGCAATATTCGGGAAGGGAGGACTGTAATGTCCCCAAGATTTCGATGAAATGACTTAATTATTTAATTTTGCCTAAGTCTTAAATTATTTATTAAAAAGGGGCATATTAAATAATTAATTGTCAAGTGATAAAGTGACTTAGGTGAAATATTATAAAATATTATAAAGTCACTTATGGGTTATTTCTAAA
This sequence comes from Sequoia sempervirens, assembly GCA_007258455.2. Lineage (NCBI taxonomy): Eukaryota > Viridiplantae > Streptophyta > Pinopsida > Cupressales > Cupressaceae > Sequoia > Sequoia sempervirens. Next base: position 31,184 of record VDFB02256411.1, on the reverse strand, counting down.
GGTGACTTAATGATATATTTTGACAGTGAACATTATAATAGTCACTTTATTTTGGTGAATGAAAATACAAAAGGAGAAATAGAGAAAAACATTCGCACCTTTTCAGTTTTAAAAAAAAATAGACTTGTATTTCTCACGGGAAGAGAGTTCCTGGTTCTAGGGTTTGAAGACCCTCTTCGTCCATGTTTCGGGTGTGAGAGATCACCCCTAGCTTGGAATCGCGTCATGGTTGTGAAGAAGTTCGAGCTCATCATTCTGAAGTTCGATTTGTTGCTGTAGAAACAGATTTCGTAGCTGGAGGGACTCGAATCTGCTATAGTCTGGAAATGGAAATCGTGGTTTTGCTCCATCTTTTTGTGCTCCCTTCATGCTGAGTTATGGACGCATTTATCTCTGCAAATACGTCACTCCATGGTCGCGTTGGTGAAGAACCCGCGTAGTAGAAAGGGAAAACGAAATACCATTTGGTATTTTCGCGAGTTTGATTTTCTGGAAGTTTTGCATCCTCCTAAAATCGTATGTGAACAGCTATTTGTTGGAATGGAGGCGTTATTCCATGGAGTAACCCTAGACGCCTAGTATTCAAGCAGAAATACATTTGCTAGGGTCGCGATTGGAAGAAATCTGGGCGTTTCTGGCAAGGGACGTGATTTCTGGGCAAAAACGACCCCAAGAAATGAAATAGACTGGGTCGTGGGCACTATTACAGGCTTGGTTGAAGACATCCGGCTGCTAGAAGGCTGGTAGCATCATCTGAAAGGCAAAACGACTGACAAGAAGAAGCCTCTAGGTTTTGCTGACAATTTTGGGTGCTCTCTTAGCCATTACAAGCTCAGTCAGGTTGGGTCGATAAATTCCCAGGTCTGCAGTTCTTTGTATTGTCATCTTATGAATTGGTAGATGTCTTGCTGCTGTCTTGCATTTTCTATCAAAAAAATACTATGTATTGCATTGTCCAAGTGACCAATGGTCTGCTACAGTATTAGATGTTCTTGATTTGATTGCTGCTCAAATATTATGGTGATTATTGTACTCAGAAAACCTCAAGTTGAACTGCTGTCACAGTGATGTAATTTCCCTGCATTAGGTTGTAGGATTTTAACTGGGGAAATAAATTAGTTCTTTGGGCTGCAATCTGACAATGCACATATCCGTATCCTTCCTGAGTCTTGGGACATCGTCTCTAGCTTATTTGTGAACTGAATTATCTTTGCACTCAGAAATTCATCTTTATGTATGCTGATCCAGTGGTGTCTTGATATCAATGAATGGTTATGTTGCTGTTATAAACCTGCATGTTCATATATCTTGAGTATGATGTTAGTACTAATGGAACCGTTTAGCCACTGTGAATGAGTTGGTCCCTGGTAAGAAGTATTCACTGCAGCATTACCTCAGTCTCAAATAATGAATATTGGTGTGCATCATTGATTACTTCCCACGCATAAAAAAATCGTGTATACCCACATTTGCAAACTCAGCTAACTTTATCCAAAGAAGAAAGAATAGCATCATTCAGTGGACTCCCTTCAAACCAAACAAACAATCAGAAATCTAAAACAGAGTATAAACAGCCTCTATAACAGATATTGTCAAAATTCCAGAGGGGTCAAAACAGAAAATTGAGAGCTAAAATTGCATGGTTCTTTACACCTTTCTTTTGAGGCCACTTGCCTTTGCCCTTGTCCTTGGCTACAAAGGCTTGTTCAACAGTGGGTGTATCACTACTACTACCAAACTGTTTCTTCCATCTGCCCTGCTGCAAGAGTTTGTTGCACAAGTCATTGAACTTCAGGTCAACTATTGTAGAAGTAATGTTGAGAGTTTCAATAAATTGCTCATATGAGCGTGGTAAACTCTTAAGTGTGATAACCACAATGTCTTCTTCTTCCATCTTGCGACCTATTGCTTCTAGCTGATCGCGAATGTCTTTGATCTTCATCAAGTGATCCTACAGAGACATCTTCTCGTCCATCATGATCAAGAATAACATATTCTTTAGGAAGAAGGCCCTGTCCTTGTTTGATGTCTCATGCAAATCTCACAGGTGCTTCCAAATCTCAGCTAAGGTCTTGCTTGAAGGAATCTCTAGAAGCATCTTATTTGTGATAGATAAGTTGATAACCATAACCGCCTCTCAACTACTTCCATCAAATTTGTCCTGGTCCTTTCCCGCAACTATGGTACATGTGTCTGTACCAAGGACAATCTTATCAAGGCACCTATATTCGAAGATGTTGAGCATCCGTTGTTTCTAGGTGTTGTAATTTTTGCCGTTGAACCTCTGACTGCCTTCCAACATGATGTTGGGTAATGAATTCATCCCTCCCATAATATGAAGTCACGGAAAACGTTGGAACCCTAGGTCTGAAAAAGAAAATCAGAAACCTAGTTTGCACAAAGAGGTGGAAAACCATGATTTTTGTCCAAATAATCGGAAAAAAGATGCAAAAATAACTGCTATCACACTACTGCAAAACCCTAGGTCATGATTTTGATCAAAAAACCTGCAAAAACATTTCTAATACCCTAGGTGATTTTTTTTTTGAAACCCCTGAAATTTTTTGGGGAAAAATTGCAAAACCTGATTTTTATTTTTATTTTTTCAAAAATTGCAAAGATTTTCAAAAAAAATCTGCAAAATTTCGATTTTTTTTTGCAGAAATTCTGAAAAAAATCTGCAGAAATTCTAGAAAAAAATTCTTTAGAAGTAATACCCACGAAATTTTTGTAAGAAAAAAAATTGTCAAAAAATATTTGTACGAAATTCATACAGTCACCCTTGGCACGATTCCCTGTGTCTTGCATTGAACTCCTCACTTCATCATCCGTAGAATTCATGCGCTAGCTAACCCCGAAACTTGAGCTTTGATACCGTAAAATAATTATGAACACACAAAATTATTGCCAAGATAATTGATTGATAAAAATAAGAAGCAAACACATTCTTATATAGAACTATAAAGAGCTAATAATAGCGAGACTAATAAAAGCTAACTGAAGGCTTAATTGAAAGTAACTAAAAGCTAAAAAAGCTAATCGAAAGCTTTAACGGATCATAACTAAAAGCTAACTAAAAGAATAAAAGAATATACTTAAAGTATCTTCTAATCTCTTATTTGACCATTAAACTAAATATAACAATATTATTTTAATACAAAGTAGCTCCATCATTGCATTAACACTATATAAGTCACTAGAGTAAAATTTATTAAGAAATCAATAATGCATTTCAATTTTTCAATAAGCAAAAAGGGCTATAGATGAAGTTTAACTGTAAATTATTAAACATTGCTCTCACTTCTCCATCCTCCTTGTATGATGGATTGTAAAAGATTAAGGCATTTGAGAAATACCCTATAGGATGAAGCTAACAATGCATTTGGTGATCCCATCTAGCTTCAATGATCTCCAAATTGGCATGAACTTTTTCCTCCTTTGCCTTGTCCATGGCCTCATTAAATTTCCCACGGGGGATTTATCTCCATTAACCAATCTCGACACTCTTACCAAGGGCTCTAAAATTTGTACAATCTCATGTTCATCCATCCAAAATGCATCATCAAATGCATGGTGTGAAGTGGCTATATGATCCATTTGACTAGCAAAGGAGCACTCTACTCAATCTAATGAAACAAACAAGCATTTGAAGTTTTTTTTGAGCACAATTTTTACAATGCTAGGTAATTATTGGCAAATCTTATTACACCTAGTCTCATAAGCTCTTTTTCCTAGGTAAAGGATCTCAAAGTACTCAAACACTTTATTATGGTTCCCTGTTATATATGAATTTTGTGATGGATCTCCCCCTCACTATTATAGATTTAACATATTCAAGTTTTCCAACGTCCTTAAGGGCTAAATCAAGGCAATGTCACATGCATGGGCTCCAAAATCATGTAGAGCACTTCTTCATTAGAAATCTGCTTGTTGTCACACAATTTGTTGATTGTAGTGGTAAATTGGACTACATATTGCATTCCAACCTCATCAAACAATGAAAACAATAAGTACACTAATTTGATTCTATCAAATGCTTTTACAGATTTGAGGAAGATCATGCCACTATCGGATGCAACAAGGAAGTTGGTCAATGTGCAGATCCTCCCATCAGTCCACCCATTTGACATAATGGAGCAACTTGTAATCTCCCACTACTTGTGATACTCAACAGCTACCTCACTAACATTGTACATTGCCTCTCTCAACATATCAACTATGAGACTCTCATATGATGGGGACTTCAAACCAAGACCCACAATAGTAATTACATCAATCATGGCCTATCAATAAGGAGATGGAGCAACAATGAGTGGGATGCTCAAGTAATACCAAAAATTAGCTATTTCTTTCTTTGCCTATGCATGAATTTTTTTCCTCCATCTCATGCTCTTCAATGATAGTTGGGCTCCAAGTTTGTTGTAGGGTGCAAAAAAGACATTTAGATTTTGCGCACCAATATTAGGTTTTTTGTAAGTGGTAGTTGATGTGGAAGGTGGTATAGTAGTTATTAAAGTATTATTGTATTATTTAATGGTCATCTTAGCTTTTAGTTAGTCAATAGTTTACTTTCCGTTAAACTATTCTGCTTCAGTTAGCTTTTAGTAACTTTCTGTTTTTTACTTTTGTTAACGACTGTTTCTTTTTAGAAACATCGTTCTATATTGTTTTATTTATGGAGCTTTCATCTCCATTGTAAATAACATATATCGAATATTAATTATCATTTCATGGTATCAAAGATTAGGCTCATTTTTTGACAAATTTTTTAAGCAATAAAAATTCGTGGTTGTTTACCTAAGGATCAGACTGCAAACATTCTCACCAAGTCTCTCAATCCAGATAAATTTGTAAAATTTCGGGATAAGCTTGGTGTAGTTATTAGGATGACCATTAAGGGAAGGTATTAAAGTATTATTGTATTATTTAATGGTCATCTTAGCTTTTAGTTAGTTAGTAGTTTACTTTCCGTTAAACTAGTTTGCTTCAGTTAGCTTTTAGTAACTTTTTGTTATTTTACTTTTGTTAATGATTGTTTCTTTTTACAAACATCGTCCTGTATTGTTTTATTTAAGGAGCTTTCATTTCCTTTGTAAATAACATAAATTGAATATTAATTATCATTTCAGTAGTAGAAGGATTGTGCCCTAAGATTGGAACTTCCTCTTCATCCAAACCAATAGCTATGTCTCCTAGATGACTATGTAGATGAACCAACTATAGCTTTTGCCTTTTTCACTTTGCTTTCTACAAAGACTTCAAGAGATAGTAATGCTTGGTGGGTCACATCATTAGGACAATGTCAGAACCCTGGTGGTTCTCTGATTCAAACCCTAATTGTGTTTTGTATTGTTTTGCAATATTTCGATTTTTTTTGTGTTTTTGAAGTTTTCACAGGCAAAAAATGAAAATTGCGATTTCTCTAGGATTACAAATTAAATTCATATAAAATTCATACATGCATAGAAATGTGTGGAAATGGTCCAGAACAGAGAGGCGTATTTCTTATTCCAACTTTTCCAGAGCATTTACAAGGTAAAGGCAACAAAAGAATGCAAATACAAATTATTAATGAAGAAACCTGATGGCGGTTGTAGCTGCATTAATTGCTTGAAGTCAAAGGTACGGCTGAAAGTAGTAGATGAATCTCCAGCTCGAAAATTCAATGCCAAACCTCCAATAACCCCTGCGCACTGATGCCAATCAACTGTGACCAAAGAATGGAGACGTCCTTGTACTGTGAAGAATTGTACGACCTGCTGGTACAAACAGGTACGGCCTGCTACAGCAATGAATGATGAAGTACGGCTAAATGGAAAGATGGCTCTCTGGTTCCCAAAAATCACTGCTGAGTCACTAGAACCCTAGGCGCACCCAAGCTAACTGTCAGAGACTGAAGAAGAGAAATGTATCCCTCTGAAAGAATTGTACAGCCTGGAAAGTACAGAAGTACGGCCTGTCTGCTGCAGCAAGTAAAATGGTACGGCCTTCAAGAATATTTGCCCGATCTCCGAATAATATCCTCTAATGAAGTCGCCTCTGTTGCTAGATGAATAAACTCTGTGAAACTCAGTCTGAATAACTCAATAATCTCAAACTGTGATCTCTGGATGAAATCACCAAGTGCCAGCTTCAACTGATATTTCACAGCCTCAGTCTGCCTGATCTCTGAAGAGTTTTCGTTCTCCAGAAACGATCGTCTGCCAGAAACCCTAAGGTTTGCAAACTCCGATGCTCAGAGCAAAAGACAAATTAGAATAATATTTTCATAATGGTTCGATTTGTCTTGACTGCAAAATATATACTCTCTTCAGCTAAATTCGACCCAATGCTCTTTTAATTAATCATTTAAATTAAATGATTAAATTCGTCTTTTTAAGACTTAGGAGAAATCAATTTAATAATTGGCACTTATTTTAATGAATAATAAATATTCATTAAATCAAAAATTAATACTTTATTATAAAGTATAATAAATACTTTATAACAGGCCAAATTAATTAAATAATTTAATATTTCAATAAAGTGACTTTAATATAAAGTCAAATTATTAAATATTTAATAACTCATTAAATACTCCTTATTTCTCCCAAATCAACCAATCAACTGGGTCGATTCTAATAATGGTCAACCAGGTGCCTAAATAGCAACTTCCCGACCTAACTTTCTAAAAATAGAAAGTTTCCTGAAAATGCTCACTGGAAGATTCTGCGAAGGCCCAACCTGATACAACTGCAAACTGGAGCTACCAAACACTGGATAACTGCCACCAAAGATCCTCTGCACACCCTGTCAGCCTACGAGGATCGAAATTATAGGCTAACTCCTCGACAAGCAGTGTCAGCTAAAACGGGGACATGACAGACAACTACCGCAATCTCTTGCATCATGTCTTGGCAAGCTTGTAAGATGCTAATTGAAACAGATGATTCCCCCACTGCTTTTATGAGCTGAAAAAAGTTGCATTTCAGCTGATTCAAATTGGGAACTTATGTGCAATAAGCCCTTTTAAGATGGGATAGTGAAATATGAGCTTATAAAAAAACGCGTGCATATCCATTAGGGTGAAAATATTAAAAAACAAATACCTGAGCCTTATAGCTATCATGTTAAGAAAAAGAGAAAAAATCCTAATACTAACCCTGAAGTAAAAATTAGTTTAGGACTGTTAGAGTTAGTTTTAGACTACGAAGTTCAACATTTAGTAGAAATTTAAAAAGAAACTAAACCTACCAGCTTCTATGTTTAGTATAAAAAAAACTAAACCTAACCCTAAACTAAAAAATTAACTTACTACTAGGGTGAGGGTTTAGCAAAAACAACAACATTTTCTCTATTGGTTTATTATGTTATGCATTGCTAGTAGTTTAGAAACTTGGGGTTTAAGTGTAACAAATTTAGAAGAATTAAGCCCTACCTCTTTCACATTGCAGCCAAAAAATAAGCAAAATGAGGGTTTGAATGAGCAATGCCAAATATGTGCTGCTGTGCCCTATTTTGATGATCATAGATTGTTTGATATGTTGTTTGCATTTGCCTGATAAAGTCAATCTATAGTCTACAGACAAAAAAATGACAGGAAAATGAAGCTTCAAGGTTAAATAAGGAAAAATGTAAGGACCCTAGTTCTCCCCAAACTGAAACTCTGTATTGCTGAATGCCAACTACTGAATTTGATGTTTTGATTGTTTTGGGGGTTTATGATTTTTTTGTGTTTTTGAGACATATTTGCTTTTTTTGTATTTTTTTGAAATAATGCCAGGCATAAATAAACTAGAAAAATTATACAAACTACTGAAAGGAAACTATTGCTGCAAATATATATCTTTTATTTAACTATTTTCCAAAAGGCCTTTACAATCAAATGCATACCCAATATAGAAGAAAGATTATTATATCAAAATCTGGGTTGCTGGCAGCAATGAATATGCCTGAAGGTTTGATCAATCTGCTGCATACAATAATTTCTCCACCATGAAAACTTAATAAAATGCCTTCCTTGAAGTAGCCGCCCTTGAAGATGAAAGAATAAGCCAAAAAGGCAAGGCACCTAGGTCAAGAGGAAAGATACCAATCTCTAGATGCTGGTACGGCCCGCTGAAATCAGATAGTACGGCCTAATGAAGTGTGCCAGATGAATACAAAATGCAGCCTCAATGATGTTTGCTTCTCACAAAGAAATCTGATTGAAACCCCTTGGATGAACTCCTCTATTATGCTCTATATTGGCCTTTGTATGAAACCAACTCTCATAGGCTAACTTCAACTAATGTTGCACAACCTCAGAAAGCACAAACAATGAAGAATGAACGTTCTCCAATGTCAAATAGCTCTGGAAATGCAGAAACCCTCGTTTCTCTTCTCCAACGCCAAAGTAAATCATAAAGTGAAATTATCAAATGCTCAATAGAATCCATCGAACTTTTCCTTGGCTCCCTTATATATTCTTCTCAAAAGGTCAATCCCTAATTTTCCTTTTTCAATCATTTAAATAATACAAAGTTTGCACTTTCACAATATTAAAATATGACCTTGAAATTGGCGCCCAAGTAATTAATTAAAATGCCCCCCTTTTTTGTTGATGTTATTGAGCAGCGTCAGGATCTTCTTCCAGCCGATCTCCTTCGCATTAATGATAAATTAAATAATAGCCCTTGGCTATTTAATTTATGTCGATAACAGTTATGAGGAGGCGCCTCATTTATTTAATATCTATTTTATTGAGATACACGATTTGAAGAGTCACATATCTTGTAAACTAAATAATGTTTATTAATATTTATGTATTGAGGCCAACCATTCACCTTGAGGAATCGTGTCCTTTGAAGACCTCCTCATCGAATAGTATATATTGGAGATACTATTCGATCATTGTAATATTCACTTGTTCATTCGATTATCATTTGTGTGAGTTCATCCTTTACATAGGCTGTGAGTTTCAAGAGCGATCTACTTCAAGGGCAGGACAATATATTGAAGAAGTCAGATTGAAGGTTTCAAGGAGGCTGAACCTATGATCAAGAAAGTGCGAATTTCTTGAAGAGGCTGATCATAGATGTACTTCATGAGCAGATCGATATATTGAAGAGGCTGACCATAGATATATTTCATGAGTAGATCGATATATTGAAGAGGCTGATCACAGCATTACAAAAGGCTGAGTTTGTCATTAGTATAAGCATCATATTATTTCTGTGTTAGCATCAGATTGTGGTGCTCTTACTTGGCCTCCATATCGGCCTCTTTGTAAAGGAGACTTTTGTTTATCATTCAATATATAAGTGATATATTGTTGCTGGGTTTTTCTCCCTCAAGAGGAGGGTTTTCCCAGGGTATATTCTGTGTTGTGTATCTGATTTTTGAATTAAATTTCTGCTCTTACATCTGATCATAAAAAAACTAACATGGTATCAGAGCAGGCTTAAGTCATGATTCAATCAGATTTGAGCAGCGATAGAGCATTGAATATTTCTAATGCTAACCATCTCATTCATATGGCGGTTAAGTGCTTTGATTATTATGTATGAGGCGGCATAGGTTAGTGAGCGATCAAATGATCGAAGAATGATGAAGTCTTCAAAGAATGTGCTTTTCAGTAGCATGGGTTGTGATATTTGAGGTTAAAATCTGCTGGATTGATAAGTTTGTTACTACAGAGTGTAGTCTACAGTGTTAATGCGTATAGCAGAATAAAAGATGACTAAAAATAAATCTATTAAACTTATGGATGAGAGTGGACATTGAAAGGCTAGTATAGTAGGAGTTGTGAGATACTTTGGTGATGTTTGACAACGAAATGTTGGAAAGGGCTTGTGTTCAAGCCATGAAGGTTGTGGACTGATCTGAGCGCAAGAGTAGCAAATCATACTGTGTCCAGAATTTGCATCCATCAGAATATTTAAAGAGATAAGTATTTTTTGTTTGTTTGAAATCACCCTTCTAGGCTGAATTTCAGTTTGCTGAGTTATATCATTTATTTGGATCTTGTGTGATTAGTAAAGAGAGATTGTGGTTTCTGTTGAATTGTGTTCACTAGCATAAGTTCCTTTGAAGATTTCATTTATTCATTGCAAGTTATTTCATGCTGGTTGTGAAGATTTTTGAGTGTGACTTTGAAATAAAAAGAGAACTGCAATTTCGATGGTGATTAGTTGGTCACATCGATATCATTCTCTAATCCATGAACTGTGATAGAGCCTTGAACTCTGGGAGAGAGTTGGTTCTACATGCTAACTGCATAATGCATTCAAGATATATGTAGTTGTGCAGATTGTCTTTTGTTGTGCTGAGCTTTAGCACTCTTGAGAGGAGTAAAAGATGGAAGAAAAGAGTTATATCAGAATTCAATGAAGATAAGTTTGTTATCCCCTCATTCTGATCTTTTGACATTTGCTACATATTTCACTTATAGGTTGATTTCTTTATTCATGTTTTTTTTAATATTGTTCATAAATTCTTATGTGTTCATGCTATAACTTGAGATAGTAAAACCTTGTATGATTCTAGCCTTGATATTTCTTTGGATAGTTATAAACTATTAGTAATCTCTCTAAATGCTTCCAGGATGGATCTAGGAGCAAGAAGGTGATGAGAGATTACTTAGTGATGAAAAGCTTGAGGCATCCTGTGAGGAAGTCATGTCGACTGGAGACATGATCAAGCTTGGAGTCATAGCTTGCAGCCAAGGGACTAAGTTGATGACTGGAGACATCTCTCGAAGATGAAGAACTTATTCGGGTTGTCATTGTGATTAGTTACTTCGAAGAGGGAGTTAAATTCTAAGGATTCAAGGCTCGAGTTGAGAGCATGTTCGGGAAAATGCTTGAGCTTTTGAGATCTATCAATGATAGGATTTCACTTCCAATGGACTTCTTTGCAATCTCTGAGGCAGGGATCAAGAGGGAGTTTTGTAACTCATTGAGAAGAAGTGAAGATTACTGTATTGCAAGGATAGGTGCTAAATCCTTGGAGGACCTCTTTAGCTGCTGAGATCAAAATTGCTTATGGCAGTCATCTAGATTTGACATTGGTAACTCCGCAAACCTATTCAGAATAGAGTGATCTGGGATGAGGTCGAGGAGGACAATCCTGAACTCTACAGTATCAGAGGTCTGCGCGGGAAAACATTTCTCTAAGGCAAGCGTTGCAGGCAATCTTGAACGAAGAGGTCAGAAGGTTGATGCAAGTACTTGAAGATTTAACAACCTATCCGGTCTATAGTTTGAAAATTCAACTACCAACTAACTTTCAGCTAAAGTCCAACTGACTTGTTATCAACTAAGGTTTCCAACTCGAGTTCAACTAAAACAATTGAAACTCCAATTAACTTTTAAGTTTTCAGTTTCAGCTGAAGTGAAACATCTAACTGTTTCCTCCAACTGTTTCATGGAAGAACATAACTAAATAACTGTCAAACTAGGGTTTTCTTTTGTAGTTAGACGAAAAAGAAAGTTAAATCTGATGCCGTAACATCATACCATTCATTAATTAACATATAATTTCCATTTTCAGCTGAATGGAAAATTTTTAATAGTAAACATATATCAGAAAATTACAGAAGGATAATAACTACTTTTCTTGCTTCCAGAAAGTAACGAACAAATTCTGCAGCTATGAAACAAATATAACAGTTGCTATTCTATGGTTTATGAAATGGGAACTAACTGCCAAACTTCATTCGACAATGCTAACTATCTATTCCATCTAGGGTTTCATCAAGCATAAAAAAACGATCTGAAGAGTAACTACTAGGGCATCATTAACTTTCATTCATAATGACGTAAAGAAATTAACTGTCTATCTTTTCCATTCAAACTAGCTTTGAGCAATACATTAATTACATAACAGTAAATGAAGCAATAAAGTACTCAAATGAACATTTATTTGTACCTGAATTAGTAGAAGGAAGTAACCCATTATGCAGTCATCATTAAGTTGAAATGTTGATCATCATTACTTGAGGAAAGAGAAATATCATCAAGGGCTTTACCGCCCAACCAAGACCAACTGGTCCCCGAGTTTCTTCAACTGAAGAACCCAACCCTTCACGAGGGTAATCAACATGGATCAAATTATCATCATGCCTATGAGCTTGGTGTCATGAACCTATACCACTGGTCGATCCCTCCTCTGTAGGTACCTCCTAACTAGAAGGATCATTCTGACCAGAAGTATATCTGGTGCATGATAGCTGACCAATGCCTAACTGGCATCATACCTTAGCCAAGGATTTTATTATTACTGGCACTCCTGTGCCAACATCTCTGGCACTACTGTGCCATCAACACTCTCACCCTTGCTCGGCATGATAACTCTCAGATCAAGTTTTAATCTTACCGTATCTGGTTTGGTTATCGTTCTACTCTCAGTTCAAGGTTAAGTCTTAACCTTAAGGTTTAACATTACAAGAACTTGGTTTGAATTCACATCTTGTTTAAGGATTATGCTGTTATCTTTTCTAGAAAAAGAGGAACTCATCTCCAAACTTATTCCTTCTGAGTAATAATAATAATCTTCTAATCCCAATTTATGAGGGAAGAGTAAGGAGTCTTATTCAACAAAAGGATTTAGAGTTTAGTATTACAATATCCTGAACCCAATCTTCTTCTAAAATCATGGTACAACAATTAATGTCAGGCATATAAAGAGAATCCTGGCTCAATGTCTATTCACACCTTTTAAGACCATTTGGTTTACTTAAGACGAGATTAGACCTTCAAAAGGTTTCATCAGATTAACATTACAATGACTTAGTTCACATTAATTCCCTTCTTTTACAATTTTTTTTTTTTAATTTATTTATTGAGCACAAACATACTGTGAGACATATTCGATTTATTGGGGCTTTTAGATCTCAACATTTTAACTTCTTGGTCTATGTCACAAAATTTGGTAGAAGTATTTCTCTTAACTTAAGTTTAGGCTCATTATATAAGCATATATTTAAATAGAGAGACTTTACTCGGTATCTTTCACTTCTCATATGACAAAACTGCTTTCTTTATCCATATATTGCTTCCATTGAGTACTTATATATGGTGATACATATTCGGTGAGGAGATTCTTCAGGTCTTAACATTTTATCTTTGAATAATGGTCCTAGAAAGAGAAAGGAAATTGTACTAATCCAACTCAGATAATGGAAGAAAAGCCTGGAAACAAGTCTAAGTTATTGATCAGGTTCACATCAAAAGAGTCTTCTTTCGGTCAAGCCTAGAATAAGAATTAAGCAAAAGCTCCGTTTTCAATTGCTATCAAAAGTCAAGGAAATTCCATATAATTTTATTCTATTCTAAAGGATTTTTAATTGCGATTCTAGTTCCTTCCGTGACAAGTTTAGAACAAAAATATTCATTTACATGCTTCACATAAAGACTTGATTTGGTGTAAAGAGAGATGACCCAAATCCAACCTCAATTTATTAAGGCAAAGAACAAGAAGTGCCCAGTTCTAAACCTTAGAACTAACAAAGGAATAATTTAGTGATTCGAGCAAAGACAATCTTCTCACAACTGTCGCATTGATTTATAATATTAATCAAGGAAATTTCAATTGAGATTGAGATATTTCGATAAAGATATATTCGCACTTAGCAGATACAAATACATGCTTGTCCATTGAAGAATTCGATGGTTGAAGAAATATCCCAGTGTGCCTCTTATGGAATACCCGAACAAATGATTGGACTAAATTTCCTCTTCCAGAGATTGATTTAGTCTACACCTCCAAGTTCCCAATGCTTTCTGACATAAAGTCATTTTTCTACTGCGACATGGAAACCAAATATGATGACTAGAGATAAATTTTAGAATGGAAGAACGTCGGAAGAATGAGGGCCAAGAGATTTCGATGACCGACCAAAATGAGAGAAATTCACACACAAAAAACAAAGGCGAATATCGGAAGAGACAAACTCGAGTGTGCCCAAGTAATAGCAGAGTTATGGCCCCCCCAAACGGTTGAGTGGTAATAGAGGAAATTGATATTGATGGAGGTTAAGTGAGGGATCTCCAATATAGATGTGAATGCAATCCTATAACCTCTGATCAAGAGTCTTCGTGACTTCTTGGCTCCCGTCAGTTACAATCTGAAACATGATGGAGATAGCGGAAAACTTTTCCTTCCAAGAAATTTGTCGACCCTTCTCTTTCATTAATCTTTTGTCAATTATACATGTATTATTATTATTTAGATATTCAATTATCTTTTATTATCATTTTAACATATAATAATCTTTTGAAATTCCTTTATAGGTATTTATATTTATATTTAATTTGACTATATTAATCAATACTTACATAATTTTACCAAGGCCAGGGTTATAACTTGCATTTGTCTTACACCAACTCAAAGTTTGATGACAAATTGATCCATTGTTAACCACGTTCTCTCCCTGACGATATTTCCCTTTCTCTCATGGCGTCGGCAATCCTGCATCCACTGACAGGGATTATGGTTAGATCGTTCTCAACAGCTTTATAATATGCGTTTAAATTTAATCTCATGATCTCATTCAACTTCACACGAACAATAAATTCACTAGCAAAATAAAAAGTTCGTTAACATTACAATTATGATAAAAAAAACAACTATTGCATTCTCAATGTCATAATCACATGAAGCAGTTACTTGCAACGGTCATTGTATTCAAAATATATATAACCAAACATATAGTCTCAATGTAAGGGATGTAACAGAAAATTCAAAGGGAGCCTATTTAACCTGAAGAAGATGGTAATTGAGTTGATCTTGGTTCTTTATGTTGATTTATTATTACTAGAGAAGATCAACTCATTATCAAATGCAAGAAGGAGTTAGCTTCTGAATTTGAAATGAAGGATCTTAGATACATGCACTACTTCCTTGATTTAGAAGTATGGTAGAAGCCTAATGAGATGATTCTGAGTCAAGGCAAGTATACTATAGACATCTTGAAGAAGTTTGGTATGATGGATTGCAAATCCATGTCTACACCTATGGAAACCAATTTTCAGAAGTTTAAGGAGGCTGCAGCTAGTTCAAATCTGGTGGATCCTACTATGTACAAACAGTTGATTGGATCGTTGATGTATCTAGTCAATACTAGACCAGATATTTGCTATGCAGTGAGTACACTTAGTCAGTTCATGTGTGAACCAAGGAAAATACATCTAGTTGTAGCGAAGCATATCCTGAGATACTTGTGTGGCACAATTGGGTATGGCTTGAGATATTCTTCTGGTGTGGACTTACAGTTGCATGGATATACTGATTTTGATTGGGCAGGGTGTGTCATTGATCGGAAGAGGACCTCTAGATGTTGTTTCAGTTTGGGGTCTGCAATGATGTCCTGGTGTAGTAGGAAGCAGTCTTCAGTGGCACTAAGTACAACTGAGGCCAAGTATATTGCAACTTGTGTGGCAGCTCGAGAAGCAGTGTGGCTTCGGAAGCTCCTTGCAGGATTGTTTGGACAATTAATGGAGCCAACTATCATTCATTGTGATAACCAAAGCTGTGTGAAGCTTTCTGTCAACCCTGTGGTTCATGACAAAACTAAGCATGTTGAGATCAAATACCACTATATCTGAGATATGGTATTGAGGAAAGCAATTCAGTTGAGGTATATCAGCACTGATGAGCAGACGACAAACATTCTCACCAAGCGCCTCTCTCCAGGATAAAGTTTGTGTACTTTCGAGACAAGCTTGGTATGGTGGAGAATCAAGCCCTAGCTAAGGAGTCTTAGTATCAGTGATCCTCTTTAATGCATTTCTCTTTGAGAGAGATTTGAGGTGCAAGCCCTTGTTAGTGCATTTCTCTTTAAGAGAGATTTGAGGTGAAAGCCCTTGTTTCCGCCCTCTAGGAGAGCCATGGTGGATGTCATGTGTTTGACTCCATGACAACATCACATGAGAGAGTCCGTGATGATTTTCTTGTACTTGTGTTTTCACCCTTTGAGAGAGCCATGGTGAACGTCACAATGAGGTGACAACATCACGTTGAGTGATGAGCACTTGTACATACCATACATGGGTGTAGCCATGATGGTTGATATCACAATGAGGTGATATCTTTCCTTTTCCACATATGGGTGTAGCCATTGTGGTTGACATCACGATGAGGTGATATGTCTTTTATAGCTAGAAGTATCCTCCCTAGCTAAGAGGGAGTGTTGATGTTATTGAGTAGCATCGGGATCTTCTTCCAACCAATCTCCTTCGCATTAATGATAAATTAAATAATAGCCCTTGGCTATTTAATTTATGTTGATAACAATTATGAGGAGGCGCCTCATTTATTTAATATCTATTTTATTGAGATACATGATGTGAAGAGTCACATCTCTTGTAAACTAAATAATGTTTATTAATATTTATGTATTGAGGCCGACCATTCACCTTGAGGAATCGTGTCCTTTGAAGACCTCCTCATCGAATAGTATATATTGGAGATACTATTCGATCATTGTAATATTCACTTGTTCATTCGATTATCATTTGTGCAAGTTCATCCTTTACATAGGCTGTGAGTTTCAAGAGCGATCTAATTCAAGGACAGGACAATATATTGAAGAAGTCAGATCGAAGGTTTCAAGGAGGCTGAACCTGTGATCAAGAAAGTGTGAATTTCTTAAAGAGGCAGATCAATATATTGAAGAGGCTGACCATAGATATACTTCATGAGCAGATCGATATATTGAAGAGGCTGATCACAGCATTACAGAAGGCTGAGTTTGTCATTAGTATAAGCATCATATTATTTCCGTGTTAGCATCAGATTGTGGTGCTCTTACTTGGCCTCCATATCGGCCTCTTTGTAAAAGAGACTTTTGTTTATCATTCAATATATAAGTGATATATTGTTGCTGGGTTTTTCTCCCTCAAGAGGAGGGTTTTCCCAGGGTATATTCTGTGTTGTGTGTCTGATTTTTGAATTAAATTTCTGCTCTTACATCTGATCATTAAAAAACTAACATTTTTAATGACTAATGGCCCCTTACAACATAAAGTGCAATTATAACTTTATAATATAACTTTAAAAAATTAATTATTATTGAAGTCACCTTTAATAATAATTAAACGTTATAACTTAGGCAATACACCTT
Organism: Sequoia sempervirens; assembly: GCA_007258455.2. NCBI lineage: Eukaryota > Viridiplantae > Streptophyta > Pinopsida > Cupressales > Cupressaceae > Sequoia > Sequoia sempervirens. Next base: position 14,101 of record VDFB02256411.1, on the reverse strand, counting down.
ATTTCATCAAACCAACTGAATTCTGGAATCGACACTGCCAACATATCACATTCAAGCGCCCTACTATAAATAGTAACACTGGCTGAAGGACTTACTATAAATAGTAAGTATGCAAACTGAGCCTCCAAATCCTCTACAAAGGCCAAATCTGAACCCAACAAAGCTCTGGAGAAGAATAATATCATCAACTGACCAAATTTCTGCCTCATAAGACCCTATATCCAAACCCATTAGCCTATGAGGGTCCAAATGATAGGCTAATCCTTCTGACAACTAATGTCTAGCTAGAAGGGGACATTACAAAAACCACCAGTTTTTCAAATGATGCAAGAATAAAATGTGTTTTTTGTTGACTTGTCAGTTAAATGCTTTTTTTTTGAGTTGTATGCATTTCTTTGGTGAGGCAGCCCGGGTTTGATTGGTTATTGACTGGACATTTAATAACTCGATTCCATCATACTTACTCAGCATGGCATGGGGTCCAGGGAACAATAATCTCGCATGTAATTGCCAATTTCTGCTTCTCTAAATCACTGTGTTGATTTAAGTTTTAAGTAAAATTTGGAGACTGATAGATGAGTTGGCATTGGGCAGATTCTAAATGTAGAGTCTCTACTTAGGCTGTATATTTCTCATTCTGTTGGGTAGCATAAGAATGATGAGTTCACCATTAAATGTGGCCAATATTGTATTTATTTTCTTTCTACAATTTAACATAAGTGTGCACGTGTCATTTCCTCAATGTTCTTCCTTGTTGCTTTCATTTGTGTACTCTTTGTGCCTGTTTGCTGATTGTTTTTCGACCTGCATTTGGCAGCTGCACCAACAAACAATGAATCTAGCTGTTTAATCAAGATTGATCTTTAACTGTTCAATGCTCATAGATGCAAACTGCAATCTGATATATCAGATTCTATTTTATTATGCATTCTTTGCTTTCTCATATTTCTGCATTAGTTTTATCCATTTATTTCTCAAAGCACATAAAAAATATTAATTTCAGAAAAGAATCAGTTTGTAAATCCAGATTTAGACACAGAGATGCATTCTTAAGAGGCTAACACGAGTAATGAGACCTGGCCTTTGTTTATATGGATATAAATTTTAGTTTGTTTCTACTGTTCTTCCATCAGATCCTTACAAAGTTTCCTTCCACTTGATGTCAAGTTCTGAAGGGAGTGTCTTTTTTCTCCAAACTGTTAAGTTTATTTCTTTGTTTTAAAAAATGCAACAATAATGCCCTTGGACCTCAATTCCATCTCTTTTGGCTGCTGGGATTGTTTTTCATTTGTGCTCTGCTACTTCTAATCTATTCATTTGCTATAAGGTCAATTGACTTGCTCTTGAGAATCTGCTTGAATTTTTTTGTTTCTGATATCCAGTTCATAAGCACATTTTAAATGCCCTTTTCTGTTGTGATTGCCGATTTGACTGTTTTAGCTCCCAAAGAATTGTTTATGTTTTGAGGGAATGATTCTGTTTTTCTGAATTTGATTTAATTAGGATATCACTAGAATATCAGTTGAAGCTAGTAGTATATTTTTTATAACTTCAGTGTTTTAAAATTTAAATGAAGTACCCTCTAAAACTGCACCCAGAAAAAGAGACATTTGGAAAGGACCTTTAAGCAAAGCATGGATTCTACCATTCGTGTGACTAGCAAAGATAAAACAAAAAATAGATATCTCAGGAGGTGGTTTGGAAAGTTTAGAATAATTATTTAAATAGAGTTGAGGAATGTGATTTAAGTTTCTATAATGATTAATTAAAAAACTGCTTCAATTATGTGTGGTGTCTGAACATGTATATCCATGTGTCTCACGATTTCCAGATTTTGGACTGAGATTTTTAACCGCCTTAAGGATGTGGTCATCCAGTTAGACAATTTTATGATAACTTTGCCATTTACTGCCCAGAGTAGGACATTGTGTATGCTAAAAACCATTTGCATTGTGCAGGGGTATATTCAATCTTTGGAATCATCTTTACAAGAAGAGATGTCTCGTCATGCCCCACTTTATGGAGCCGGTTTAGAAGCCCTTTCAATGAGTGAACTTGACACACTTGTGAGGATACATGAGGAGGGGCTTAGACAAGTCCGTTCCATACAGCAACATCAGAATGAAGGAAGTGATGTGTTGGCATTGAACTTGGATCCTTTGGTAAGTCATGCTCCAGTTGCTTCTTCCCAAGATTTGTATGGGTCGCCTCCTCCAATGGCAGTGAGAATGACACCAATGATTGCAAATGGTGTAGGGATTCACAATAATGAACATCTGAATGGTACTTCTGGACCTTGGTTTTCTTCACCCTAAGGAATCTTTTACACACTGGTGCTTGTCACAAAATTATTTCATAAATGGGCTGATTAAGTTAACTACCCAGCAATGGGTGACACAATTTCATCCAAACTCTTTTCTATGATTTACATAAACCAAAGCCTAGAAGATTGCAGTTCTCAAGAAAATAAAAAGGTCAAACATATAATTTCTTCCTGATTTCTGAGTTATCAACATTTGAGCATGCAGCCCGTTTTATGTGAAGTTACACAAAAAAGTTACAGTTCACAAATGGAGCATATGATGGGAAGTTAAGTAATTTTATCTTTGGTAGAACTTCTGGTTTGTACATATACAAAAGGCAAGAACGCTACAAAATTTAAATGATTTTTGCTGTCAAGGTTTTCAGATAACACTCTCAGATGGGAAATTGAGGAGTTGAATTGTATATTCTGTTGTGGAAGTGATATGGGCATCTTGGAGCACATGGGGAAACGTGCATTTGGCCTTTTGCCATATTATAATTGTTTGGCGTATGGTATGTATTGTTGTATACAAAAATGTTAAGAAAACTACTGTGAAATTTGAATGATCTTTCTGTCAAGATTTTCAGATGTGAAAGTGAAGACCTGAATTCTTTTATCCATCTTGCAAGTGTTTCTGGCATCTTGAAGCACACAGGGAATGTGCAATTGGTTTCTCACTATTTTGTAAGTGTTAGGTGTATGGTATGAAACAATTGTATCTGATAAGAGCTTGCTAGATGGAAATATCTGAATAGATTTTTTGACGGGTTGCTTTTCAACTCATCGTACATTTGTGACAAGTAAAGGAAAACTTAAGAATGGAAATATTATATCCTGGCAGCATTTCAGTTCGGATAGGATCCGATGCATCATTAGGCTATCTTGGAATGATCTTCAACTGAAATTCCTAGAATCAATCAGAGTTGCCTGCTTGAAATATATTATTTGGAGTAATTGGGCTCACAGAAATATAATGTCAAAATGTGAGTTGCATTCCCTGTTTTACATTCATGTTGATGGTATCATCTATGAGAAACAATTTTCTGTTAAACAGTTATCTTGCTGCATGGAACAAAGAAACCACAGAATGACATATGGAGCGTAGCTTCCAATGGATATCATTTCACTTGTAGATATTCCTTTGATTATGGCAGAAACGTTGTCTGATTATCATAAACATACTTTGAGGGATACTCAAAAGTTATTGTAATAGTTAAAGTCATTTATAGCTATACTTAATCTAAATGCAAAAAAGATTTACTTCGGTATTGTTCTTGGCTACTGTCTGATTCAATTAATATGCATATCGTAATAACTGATCACTATCAGGGCTGCAGTACATTCGGTATTGTTCAATAAGGTAACATCTTGGAAATATGTTGTTTTGGCTTTTTGAGCAACATGTGGCCCTACACCTGGAGTCCAGTTGATGGCAGTATGAATTCTCCTTTTAGTGCCGATGGGGGCTAGAGGCTTCTTTGTCCTCTCTATATAGCATTATTTATTGTTTATGACATCATATTGTTTTGCTTCACTGTTCTTTTCTGATGGATACATGCATAATGCTAGTGCCTATACGATAGTTGTTTTACCTTCTAAGGTTTACTTTTCTCTTGGTAGTTTTCAATTTTTCTTTTGGTGGTAAATGTTTAGGGTTCTTCTCATGGCTATTTTATTACATGTACTTTTTAGATCAATTAACATCATTCAATTATTTGTTGTGTCCGATTTTCCAAATTCCAGTGGAAGTTGGGAAAACACCCAATTTCACCATTTGAGCTCCTTTGGTGATTTTTTCTGTTTGGGATTGCCTATCCTAGGATGGTAGGAAAATTTCATGCATCATTTAGGGTCACTTTCATCATGTTATCAGGTTGGTGCAATTTATTCAATCCTTAAAAGCTGAACCAGTTTTATTTGTGATATCGTATTTAACCTATGGAAACTGAAATATTTGAAATATTTATAACTTCAAAGAAATGTGATAAACTATTCAAGCCAAGTGTTGCCCCAACTATGATATAAATAATGAATTTCTTGTTTTTGTATATACCATTTGCTATAACACGATACACATCAATGGTAATAGTGTGAACAAAAATTTGGACATTCTTAGCCCCACTTGTTACACAGAGGAAATCTGCCCAGGGTGGATGAGGCCTTTCACCACTTGTGGATGTAGTGTATACTCATTTAGTCTCAACAGATATGTGGTAGCTGCATTAGTGCAAGACCATTATAAATCTATATATTTAGGATAAATACACACAACAATCTGCATGGGGTGGACAAGGTGTTTCACTACATACGGATGGTATGTTATTCAGTCCCAACAACTATTTGGTAGCTACATATGGTGCAAGAGTATCATAAAGTTACATATTTAGGATAAGTTAGTGCCCCTTGTCTCGCCCCAAATTTTATGGTAGAGATTGTAGCTATGTTCCACCAAGTTTTTAGGATGAGGGCAATAGGGGAAAGGGGGATGTGTTTCATGAATGTTTTTTTTAGGCCATTTTAGGGGATGGTAGGGGACAACTCTATAAAAAATAAGAGAAATTTTTAAAATATATGGAAATTTTAAATATTCATATGATAACATTGATAAGACATTCATCACATGCATTATAAATCCTTAATACACAACATTAGAGTTGAATTAAGAGGTCGCATGAGAGTCAAAAAAAATTAAAAATGTCAAAATTTAATTGCTTTCATAATTCATTGTCAATGTGCATATGATGTACTAATAAATTAAATGAAATTAAAGAAAACAACAAAATGCCCAAAGGTTGCAAGTTTCAACTACAAAATGACAAAAACATAGAAAGTATGTTGTTGCCCCTAATCGTCATCTACCAACACTATCAAAGTTAGAGTCTAACCCTAAATCACTACCCCTATAAGGGTTTGCCTCATCTAATGGAATTCCAACCAATACCTCACGCGCCTCCTCGTCAATTTGGGTGGCTTCTTTGAGATCAACATCCTACTGGAAAATTGGAGTTTGTCATTAATTTAAAATCTAACAATTTCAAAGTTACAAAGCACTATGCATGACCACCAACTTCTCTACTCGTCTAGAAGTAAACCTATTCCTCTTGATAGAGTGGATGGAATTGTGTTTGGACCAATTGCTTTTTGCAATAGAGGAACAACAACTTGTGAAAGGAGGCGAATGGCGAGGATTCTCAAGTCTAGTGTATCTCTGTCGTGCCAAGTCCACCATTCAATAGGATTAGTTTGAGCTGATGTAACTCTATATATTTTCAAATTTGGTTTTTTGAATGTTGGATTGTGAAAATTAATAAAGGCAAGCCATTGTGTGCAATGTGTACTCCACAACCCGCTTGAATGCATTTTTCGAAGGGCCTTCATTAACCTTTATTTCACCTTTTTGTCATCACAAGAAGACAATCTCCTAGTCTTTGGTGCATACCATTTGGGATTATAGCAAAGGTTGTCATATGAAATGGAGTGTTCATAATGTTCCACTGCCACATCAGAATGGGCTTAATATGCTATTCATACAATTTCAAATTAAGATTCTTATTACAAATTGTTTGTTTTATTTGCCTAAGCATGTTGTCAAATGTCTCATAAATCTCTTGACTTGATTAGGAGAGTTTATGTCAACATATCTAATGACATCTACAATAGGTAAGATGAAGGTGCAAACATATCTACAAACAATTTTTTAAGATTAGAATAAGACTCAAAATTCAAAATCAAATGGCAAGTTAGAACATCAAAAACAATAAAATAAAAAATTTAGTAATAAAATTAGCAATTTCTTACCTCACAGTGGACCACCAATCATCATTAAGGATCTTTTGTTTGATAGTTTTTCCATAAAAAAATGTTTGGAGTAGGTCATCTACTCCACTTTGATGTGCTTGTAATCACCTTCCACCATATGCTTGGGGTCCAAAAGATGTGCTTATAATCACCATCCACCATCATGTCAACTAATTTGTACACATTCAAAATCAACGACCAGTTGTACACCATTTAAGGTTTCAAACTCCTCTATGATGTCTTTCAAAATGTGAATTTGAAAGTCCACATCCACATGCTTACTTGAACATCAATAGCTTTAAGAAAATAATAGCTACTTGCAAATGTGACTATGATGTTGGTGAGTGGTCAATGTCTAATATCAATCCACCTATTCATGACAATGGAGTAGCTTGTCCTAATCCAAGTCTACCTCATGTCCTCCATTACCAAACTCATCTTATAGTATTATTTGTCAAGGAGAGTATGTGTAGTTTATGTTCTCCAAGGGGGTGAATGAAGGACCAATAAAAGCTACATACTTGATCATTTGTTTGAAGTAAGAAGAATGTGCCATGTGAAAGAGGATGGCATGGGCATAAAAGAATTTGGCAATGGAAGACTTTGCCACATCCCATGCTTGCATATTAAACATACTTGCAATTGCCCCTAAATTCTTGTTAGCACTAGTCTTTCTCTTTCCTCTTGTAGAAATTTCACCACTACCACTAGTAAGCATGGATGACAAATGCTTAATTGATTGGGAAAATTGTGTTGGTATTGACACACCCTTAGAGCTTCCTTCCACCTCCATATACAATCTATTGACCTCTACCTTCTCATCCTCCTTTCCTATAAAGCCTAAGAAATAAAAATATATCTTCATGTAGCTCCCTCTAAAATGTGTTTTGCAAATATGACACAACCACCCTCTACCACCCCCCAAATTTGTATGTCTTTGTTTAGGGCTGTCACAAATTGGAGAAGAGGTTTTTTTGAATTGAACGGGCTCTTTGCACAAGATTTTAAAATGGTGGAAGGGCACTCAAATGGGTTTTGTGATTTTTCTTCACCCACAACACTCCCACACCTTGAATTCCCAACTGAGATGAAATTCACATTTCTTTCTTCCATTTCATGTTCACTACTCTTATTGTTGTTGTCCATGTTTTGTGAAAAAATAATAAAAATGAAAATTCAAAATAGAAAAAAAAAGCATACATTTATTCCTTAAAGCTTTGAAAAAAATTAAGATTTTTTTTTAAAAGAATTACTTACCTCTTCTACTTTTTGCTATCTCACTACTCACTGCTTACTAATGCTGATTTCTCTAGTTGCATCTTCAAACCCTACTCAAAAAATTTGGTGTATAAAAATGAATTAGAATGAAAGAGGGGGGCTATTTTTGCTCATTTAGGGATAAATATGGTGTGATACCCACAAAAAATAATATTAAAGTAATTGTTTATTAATTTTGGACTTTTTTGAATGATTGTTTAGCCACAAGGACAATTGACCATCACTAGGATGGTCTTTGGACATCTTTGACACCACTAGCCATCTCAAGAATGATCGACCATCCTTGGGATAGTCTTGGGACATCTTTGATGTCCCCAACCATCTCGAGGACATTCAATCGTCCCCATGGAGTCCCCACATTTCAAGGATGTTTCTAGGATGGTTAGTGCACAAAATAATAATTTGGGGATAGTGGAGGGAAATTTCCTAGACACCCTCAAAACATGATTAGTACAAGAACAACTAAAAATATCAAGGAAATAACCCTAGGAAACATAGGTTTCTAGCATAAAATGGAGCACACCTAAATAAATTATTATTAATGAAGATGTTTATTACTATTACAAGTTATTTTTTTTACTAGATTTGATTTGTATTTAAGGACATACATGTTCTCTTCCCTCACTTCTTTGCTACCTTCCCCTTAGTCATCAACATCACCCTTCTCAATAGATTTGAAAAGTCCCTTTTACTTTAGTGCACTTTGTTTTAATTGTAGGTTTTGGCATTGGATGGGAAGACAATTGGGAGTAAAATGAAAGGATTCACCTTTAACAACCACTATAAAAGCTCCAATTTTTAAGTGAACCTTGAGCTACTAAACTACAAACAATTTAAAAACTATCTAAGTTTTAAATTTGAAACCTCAAAATGTATCCAAGAGTCATGATGGCCAACAGATTCAAAACAAGTTGCAATAAAATGGTTCAACAGTTGAGCGTCCAACTAGATGAGTACACGCTCACTGATGATTTTTATGTGATGGAGATTGGTGAGATGGATATTATATCGAGAATTTCGTGGTTGCACTCAATTGGTAAATTCAATCAAGATTTCCAAACAAAGGAGTTAGAGTTCACTATTGACAAGAGGAAGATAGTGTTGAAGGCATGGGACAATGATCTTCAGAATGAAGTAACAATGAAGAAAACATTGTTTGTGGGAATTAGAGTGGCGCAGTGGAAGATGGATAAGGCCCTTGATGGTGAGTTTGCAGAATTTAGAATTTATAGAGAGGATCATTTGATTTATTGATAGGAAACATAAAGCAATATTTGTAGTCCGGTTGCAGTTGTGTGTTTACAATAAAAGTTCATACAGACCACCTCGGTTGATATGGGATCCTGGAACCAAATTGCTTGAAGACAATCAATCTTGGGCAAGAGGACTTGTAATGTCTCATTTTTTACGGTGCAAGAATAATATTATTAAATTCTCTAAAGTTAAAATATTAAAAAGAGAATTAAATAATTATTTATTGTTATTACCTAAAAATAATTAAAAGGTAATAATTAAATAATTAATAAATATTTGTAACCACAAAGGAGTTCTGGGTTTGAAGAAAGGTGTGAATGATTATTATTTTCTCTTTGGCATTAATTTCAGAGTTTCTCAAATTTGCTTCTCCCCATGCTTGGGAAAACCATTTTCAGCAGTGAAACCATCTCCCCTGGGTGGTCTTGGAAAAATCACTCAGATTCTTCAGTTGGACTTCATGGAAGTTTACAGTTCGAATTTGCAAGAGATTGATATATTCGAATGTTTCAAAGGCAATTGAATCCATTCTTCAGATTGATCGACTGATAGCAGGTATTAATTCTGGAGAACTTCATATTGTTACTGTTTATATATATTCCTGATTGGTGGAGTTGGTATTAAATGCTGAACACTATTTTACCTCTACTGGTCGACATAATTCCCAGCCGTGAAGGGGTCGATCATATCTACTGAGGTCTGCCATCTTTTTATAGTGTGTAATGTTATTTTCGGGCCATATTGTGTTAGCCGCCCATTTCTTGATTATCGCGCTACTATGAATATTACGTTATGCATGTTGTAAGGAATCAAGGGTGACGGGGCAATCAAGCGGAAGGATTTATTGGTGTGAAGCTAGTCGATATCGATTAAGAATATTGATGCCATTTACATTAACCGTCATTCCTATCTGCCGTTAAAATCAGGTTCGTGACTGTTATATACACTACATCATTGATTGCTATAATATATATCTGAGAGTCTCTATACGTATCGCGGTTATTATTCATCTGGGCGCATTTTATAGAAGCTAACGGGTTATTTAACGATTATCAGTGAAGATCATGTCATTTGCCTTATCGCGTGAATATAAACAAGGAGTCCTATAAGTACTGATTGGTAGAAGTATCACGCTTTCTGGAGATATCGGATTAATCGCATTAATTCTTTGTCCTAGGCGATTTTATATTACTCGGTGCTGGCTTATCACAAGTTTGAATCGGGTGATCATTTTGGACATATAACACAACAGGACTAACACCTGAAGACGTGGTATTCAATCTACCGATAGGACTAAACCCGCAAGTCTTTGGGTGTATATGTTATGCTGTCACTTTCCCTAATGAAGATATAATTATTCAAAGAGACATCTTGTATCAACCAAGGGAAATTATCGACTCATGTTTGGAGCCATCAGGTTTGTCAAATTCAGTCAAGAATCTCACCGCACAGTTTCTTAAGTGTTCGTTGTATATTCCAACTGATTCGTGAGGTCTAAGAAATTCTGGCAAGTTATTCAGGTACCTTAAAGTAATATTGTTGCTCAGAAATATTCTCTGAAGTCTTAATTTCTGTGTTTAAACATCTACATCTCAGTGTCGTTTGCAATCTGCCTTATTACATTGAACCTCACTGTTATTCTATTATAGAAGCACAAGTTTCATATTTGAATATATTGCTCATTGGTATATTCAAGTTGGTATTATTAATTATTAAACCTTTGGGGAAATCATATTTTGAAAGCTTGTGTAATCACCTATAAGCTTCCTAGAGATTCTGGAAAACAATTCAGACTATCAGTCATGCCAATTGTTTGACAAAATACTGGTATTGTCAAACATAGAGGAAATCGTAAAATTATAGGTGCAGATTGAGTAAGGGTCTTTACAATTTAGACCCCACTTTCGTGAGAGTGTGAAATTACACTCATGCTCACACTAAAGTAAGGATATGTCAAGAAGAGTTCATGTATCTAATATTGAAGAGGTAGGATACCATCGAATCTAGGGGATGCATTAGCCCCTAGGCTCAAAAACCTAAGGAACAACAATGCAAAGATAAAAGAACACACATACAAAAGGTGAAATGCATCATGACAAATACGAAGCATACACAATGAAAACATAATGCAAAACAAACACAATGCAAACACAAGCTAATACATGAAGAAAACATGCAAAAGGCACAAGGCAAACATGATACCATACACAAAGTAACATGCCATAGACACAAAGTAGACACATAGAAAACATAACCCAAACAATAAAAACACAATAACACATAAACAAAAGGTTAATACACTAAAAAAGGTTTTGAGTCACTAAGTAAAGGGACCGCAATCTAAAATTTTGTCTCAAATACCAAACGTCATCCCTTGAATATGATTTAGACATAATGGTGCTCTCATAAGGACTAGCAAGTTATGTTATGCTAGATTGCTCATGATATGCTAGATCACTCATGATCTACATGGATCTAATAGCTAGTAAGTTTTGTTATGCCAGGTGTCCATGTAATATGATGGGTTTTACAAGGTTGGAAAGTTGTGTTATGCTAGTTGTCTCATGAAACATATGGCTCCATTGGCAAGCAAGTTTGTAATACTAGGTGGCCATGTAAAAATGCTCAAGATCATGAATCAACAAACTCTGTTATACTAGATCCATGGACTATTTTTTCAATCACACTTCAGGGCTCGCTCATAAAAGTTTAAGATCATGGGGGACAAATCAATGCTTAACCTCACAAAGGAAGAATTAATAACCATGCCTCAAGGGGCATTATAAACAACACCACCACCAAGGGGGTATGTCAATAATTCAAATATCACAAGACATCAATGAAATGGATAGGGTGATATGCCCTCCCTTAAACCGTCAGTATGTTGATATTTTAAGGAAAAGAAGGGGAAGGAGGGATCCTTGAAAAGAATACACACCTCCCAAAACTAGTTATCTTTTCCCCCAAAGTGTAAAGGAAAAGAGACCCATGCAAGAAACTATCATTTTGCTATCATAGATGAAATATGGTTGCACGCAAGATTGTACCACCATAAATGACAATGAGCAAACACATGAAACTAAAAATGCCACATAGTGAGGAGCAACACTATAGAAGATAAATCATTATTTAGAATGATTAGGTGGATCATCACATCCAAAAGAGCACCACAATCAAAAGTTTTATTTTATTACTCAAGACTTGGCATTTGTTGGTGGAATGACCATGCACTCGATGATATACAAAAAAAGAGCTATTTTTTTAAAATTTCTCACATTGGAGGAGGAAGAGCAATCAAGTGGGATTTGAGAAGTCTCAACAAAATATTGTCTTGCTTGGATAGAGGATAAGTAGTAGGAGATGATTCTTTCTCTCATGAAGAAAAGCTTACTCGCTTACCACAAGATGTTATAAATATAGTATATGATGAGGATGAGATGTAGATGAAGAACGTTGGAAACCTAAACCCCTTTTAGAAAGGTGGTGTAGACTTTGCATGATCCTTAACTCCTTGTTTCATGTTTTCATTATATCCATTTTTAGAAATAATTTTAAATCCAATCCCATAATGTTTTGTCCAACTCAGATGGAGGAGTCTTTTCTAAATGATTATGAGAAGAATTGATTCTTTTTCAAGAATGCAAATCCTTTTTTAGGTGTTGAAATGTGATGGTTAGACATAACCAACACACAAGGGATGAAAGCTATAGATCCCCCATCACCATAATAGGATGATGTTTTTGGATTTATTGATGTAGAAAAAAATGATCAAATGAAACACAACTCTCCTTAGATTTAGATTGTGCTCAATTTTACCTTTTCCTACAAAGGAGGGTGTAAAATCTAATGAACCCCAATTAAAACATGTATTTGAAGAGGAAGCCATATTGTGATCATTATTTTTAATTTGAGAAGATTAATCGCAAGATTGTGTTGAAACACTTTCTGAATCTTTAGGATTTGATGGTGAGATCTTATACTCCTCAATTAAAGTAGATGTAAAATCTAACGATCCCCAATCATCACCCAAGATTTTATTCATAATATCATTATCATTGGAAGTTGATAGTTAAACTTTTGAAGATGGAATCAAAGTACTAAGAGAGTTGGATTTGTGTTATGTTTAGCTTCGACTTGTAAATTATAACTTTTTGCATCTACTTTAACCGTATGTACCTTATTATTATATTCATACTTCATCTCACGGTGAAGAGTAGACGAGAATCCCTTAATGGCATGAATTCATGGTCTACCAAGAAGAATATTGTATGAGAGATTATTTGGAAAGACATGTATAAGGGTAGGAAAAGTTATGGGTTCTACCTTAATGGGTAGTGTAATTGTCCTCAATGCTTTCCTACCAACATAATTGAAGCCGTGAATAGAAAGGTTATCAAGTTTTATGAGATTTGTATCCACGTCAAGCTTATCTAGAAGATCAATGATACAAGTATTAAGACCTAGTCCATTGTCAATAAGAGTACGTCTAACCCTAGTTTTATTAATGACCACCAATATCATTAGAGCCTCATATTGTTTTTGAATCACAAGAAGAGGTAACTCACTTTGATTAAAAATAATATCTAGGTTTTTTGTATTTATACCATCCAACAAGGCTGCTACATCATTTGGTTTAATAGAATGTGAGAAGTCAATATTTTGTAAAGCCTCTTGGAGCATCATGTGGTATGTAGGTGAAGTTTGAACTAATTCCCAAAGAGATATATTGGCTGGAGTATTACAAATTTGTTCAATAAGATCATACTTTTCCATTATGTTGAGGACAACGAGGTGTGGGGGAAGATATGGTTGAGGAAATAGAATGGAGGTTTGCATTTGTTTTGGTTGTTTGTTACTTTGATTGTTAAATGTGACATGAGAAATTGTATGATAACTTGGTTGTTGCAACATATTTTGGTGTTTATAGTTATTTTAGGGAGTTGCTTTGTAAATTTTAGGATACGGCCAGGAAATTTAGATTGGTTTGTAGGAGGTCCTATAATAAGAGGATTTCTAGAAGGAGGTCTAATAATCAATTATGGGTTTACAATTTCAACTAAGTTAACTACTTTTTGACGATCTTCTATCGATGGGGGATCTAATGTCAATTTTGAATCTTCATCTATGCAAGCCACCATTTGGAGGGAATGTATCAGTTGTTGGTGTAATTAATTAATTAATTATTACACTAGCATAAGTTAACTTAGGTCTTGCATTTAATCATTTAGTCCTAGGTTGCAATCATTTAATAAATGGGATATTATTCCCTTTCCTAGTTTGTGGGATAAGATTCCTTCTAGAACTTATCTCATCATTTAATGATCATCTAGATAGGGTTCACATGTTGTCACATGTTGTTTGATCTAGACACTTGGCAACATCTCATGCATATTAGGGTTTACCTCTTACCTATTTAATCAAGAATCTTGTTCATTTGTAATATATCATATCAATATCATATCAATC
>VDFB02256410.1:0-46552 GCA_007258455.2 Sequoia sempervirens | reverse complement strand
AGATTCACAAGTAGGTGGAATTTTTTGAAGAATTGAAGATTGACGAATAAATATCTATATATTTCATTTTAGGTTGCAATTGATTGAAATGTTTGCGTAGAAAATTATTTGTGAAATGTGGGAGTGAAGATTATATATATATATTTCTGATTACATCATCAAGAAAGATAGATTGAACAATTTTATTTTGCATCGGCAACAGATTTCTAGTGAGAATGGTAGCCACTAACAAGGTTGCACTAGTTTGAATTTTTCCATAGCAAAGTGGGAATGACTTGAAATTTCATCTATAGTAGTAGTGTATTAGTTTCAGATCAATACATTAGCCATTCTACAATGTAGGGCAGCATTGACATCATCCTTTTGCTGTAGCAAGCATTCTAAGTACCATTTTTTTCTAGTATTTAGTTTACATGACAATTGTTTGATGGAATGTTTCTTTATCAATTGTTGGCCAAAGGTTAAAAATAGTAGTAATTGTTGTACTTTTTAAATTGGGAGTAAACACTTTTGACCAAAGCTATCAACTGGTGAGGCCACATATGGGGGACCTCATCTCCAACGAGAACACTCAACAATAACACCCTAGTTGTAATGTCCCCATTTTTATGCAATATTGTGCCGTGAGTTTTTGAATAGTTTTCAAGTTTTTCCCCTAGGCTTCCAAATGGGTTGGGGAGAACTCCAAACTTTTTGGAGTGCGTTGGTTTAGTCTTTCTTGGTTTTTAATGTTGGATTTGAGCCCAGTTGGTGTTCTAGATTGCAATGATACTTTCAAAAGTATTTTTGGACTCCTAGTGTGTCCTCCAAAGTTCTTGGAGAGAACGTCTTTTTAGCAGGCCTTTGGGTTCACTTGTCATCATCCCATTGCCTCTGTATTGTCTTGACATGATCAGAAATCGGATTCCAAAGCCTTGGTAGTTCTTTTCACAACTCGGGTGGAGTATTTAAAATATACACTTAAACTTATAATGTTAAATGTTAAAATTTGCTAAGTGTTATATTTATTAAAGTGACTTTTGCATGTCATGAATTATTTAATTCGAAAAAACAAAAAATGCTGTTTCGAAAAAAGCCAAAAGTGTTTTCTTTCGAAAAAGCCAAAAGTGTTTTTTTTTCCGAGAAAACAAAAATGTTTTTTCAAAAAAAGCAATGAAAAAGCAACAAAAAAGCAAAAAAACTCTTTTTCGAAAAAAGCAAAAAAAAAGCTATAAAAGGAGGTTTGGGGCTCTCATTTTTCATATGCTGAAGATTTCTCATACTGTTATGTTGTTAGATTGAACGTGCGAGTTCTTCCATAATCTTTGAGGATGAAAACCCTCATTGGATTTCTAGTTCCGGATTTGTGAAATAATCCCTAGCTAGATTGGAGTGATTTCATTTTAGAGATCACCATTGTGCTTCAAATCGAGTTTCAGTTTTGTATGTTGCTGAGATGAAGATCTATTCAGTGTTTTGAGGTGTGTTGGGTGGAGTTTGAAGGGAGTTTTCCAATATTTTGCTTGTGGGTGTGTTTGTATGCTCTTTTTCTGAGTTTCTAGAGCATCAATAGTAGTGTATCAGTTTTGATTTGTCCAAAATACAGAAGAAAAAGGGTGTTTTCAAACTTGTATGTAATGTTCCCATTTTTAGCACTACACTTTCCAGTGACTGTTAGCCTATTTCCAGAAGCCCGTAGGCTAGTAAGAGGTAGAATTAGGGTTTCCTAATTTCTAGGAGGTTTCTTTTGTGGATTCAGGGGTTTGCATGCAAGAGTTTGGCAGTGTGTTTTTTGGATCTTTCTGAGTTTTCAGAAAGCTTCAGAGAGATGTGACGTGCATTTAATGAAAGTGACTTGCATTTCAATTAGGAGTTTGCATGCAGGATTGGTTCTGGATTCTTTCTGGGTTTTTAGAGAGCTTCACAATGGTATGACATCATCTGCATCTGACAATCTTTTCCAGACTTACTATTTTTAGTAAGTTGTGACGACTGCCCGGTTTGTGCTCAAAATGCGTTGGAAGTCACTATTTTTAGCAGTATGCTATTTATAGTAAGTTGCGATGACTGCCTGGTTTGTGCTCAAAATGCGTTGGAAGTCACTATTTTTAGTAGTATGCTATTTATAGCAAGTGCTATTTTTAGTAGTGCTATTTTGGATAGTGGTTCCAGTAGCAGTTCAGCACTGGGTTACTGTCTCTGGCTATGGTGGTAGTTGGGGTGGTTGGCATCTTTCTATTTATAGCAGTGGGCGGTTTGTGGTGTTTGCTATCTTCAGTTGGTCACAATACTCTTTAGTGGTCTTCAGTTTTGCTCAGTTTGGCGTTTGGTGTACACTTACTATTTTTAGTAGTGCTATTTATAGTAAGTCTTTTTTGGGGAGTTGGTCCTAGGCTAGTATGTACGCAGTAGTATTATTTCTCATTTGGTTTGGAGAGCTAAGGTTGCAGTAATTAGTAATTGTTTTATTCAGTCACTTAAGTTGTTCAATAAAATTATTTTATAAACTTAAGTTGAGGGGGTGAATGGTCATTCAAAAAGTACCTTGGTGCTAGGCGAATAACTTAAAGTCATTTTAGAAGGTTGTAGTGCAAATAGCTTCCTTGAGTGGGACGCCCAAGGAAGGAGGAATTATTTAAAGTGTTTTTAATTTGCAAAGGCTCAAGGAAGGGCGTGGGTTTTAGGAGGGAATTAAGAAACATTTCAAGTCTAGTCGCCCTAATCTCTTCATAACTTCATTTTGGCTCTCATTTGTACATGGCTACTTTGGCAACATAATAGAATGCTGCTCAATTTCTTCCAGATTGCTTGGGCTGCGAATTGAGGACGAAAACCCTCTTCGTATGGGCTGATTTCGGTGGTGAAATATCCACCCTAGTCAGATTGTGAGTGATTCCACAACAGGGATCATATAGAGCTTAACAAAGTTCGAGTTTTGGTGATTGAAAATGAAGATTTATCAATACTTTTGAGGAGTTTTGGTGTGGCTTGCTTAGTTTTCAGTTTGGAGTGATTTTACGAAGATTTTGGTGTGTTTTATATCATTTTCTGGGTAATACTTTTCTGGACCTGAAACCATGTTTTTGCTCATAGCTCTAAGATGGATTGAGATATCAAAATGGGTATTGGTGCATTAAAAGACTCATTTCCAGCCAATTCTAAAGAGTATAAGATTGCATTTTTTGAATGAGTATTAAAGTTTCTAGGGAGGATGGAACTTTTCATGGGGGATGCCTTGTTGCTGCAAAAAATTTCAGTTTCGACCTGCCCAAGCAAAGGCGCCTGGTTTCTGTGTATTGAGGTCTTTGGTTGAGTGTTTGGTGCTTCAAAAAAAAGGAGTTTCGAGCCAAGAACATCACTACAGTTCATTGCATTTTGGAGGCTTAAAATCTGCCTTATGCTACTCGCCCAAGTCTGAGAAAATACTTACTATTTCTGATATTTTATCTTGTAATCGAAACTCAATTATAATGAAAATATGAATATTGTTGAAGGCAGAATTCTCTCATTCATTGCAAGTTATTTAGTAGCTTCTTTCTTTGAAATTTGTTATGCATATGTTGGCATGTTACAAACTTGAATGACTTATGTAAAACCATTAAACAAGCAAACTCAGAAAGCATTGAAATCAGTAGTTGGGAAAAAACAAAAAAAAAATCAGGGGTGTATGTTACTGTTATCACCTGGAATATGCACCCCGCTGAATCTTGAATCCAGCTATCCTGTGAAACATGGGATGACCTCTCGAGTTGCGGGACTCGTGAAACTCAAGGTCAACCTCCGATTAAAGGGTGGCTTCCCTTTGGTAAATCACCTAACAACTAACTTTAACTAAAGAACCTTGCTGGGAAAAGAGACGAGAAAGATCTGATAATCTAAAACTAAAACAAAAAATGAAGGTGATACACCAAATATAGTAGATTTCTACTTCATATCAGCAACACAACCAATGAATCTCAATCTAAAGCTTCACACAGTAATTTGCAACAATAATTTAGAGGTAAAATTAAACAACAACAATCAAGGAGTCATAGAACTCACAATAATACCTGCTTTTCTTTCATACACAGAGAAAATTGAAACAAATAGAGGCAAAAATACTGATCTTTGAATCACTGAAGGCTGCTACAATGGCTGTTTTCTGGAAAAAACAGTAAAATATTACATCACAAGCATACAATCAACCATTATTTCAAATGAAACAAGGTTGAAGATGCAATCAATGAAGATGTAATGACCAACCCTGATTTTTTTTTTAATTTTTTTAGTTTCTGAGATTGCAGCTTGCTGCTTATGTGTTTATGTGAAGTTTTTTGCAATGCTTTCATAGGGTTTCATATGCATTTGATATTTCATTTATGTGCATAAACAAGAGTATAAAATGAAGTGAAATAATACTTGAAAAGAACACTTTCAAAAACTATTAATGATCTGATTTTAATAACAGAAAATTACAGTCCTCATTTCTCAACTTTAAGCTCAGAAATCACTTTTTTCCAGACCTGATTTTAGCTCCTTGACAGCAGAAAATAAAGCCTTCAAAGGCAACGACTTGAAACAAATATATGGATCTTTTTCGCCTTGCTAAAAGGCAAGCCCCAAACGCAGCAGCAAACCCAATCACAGTTCTATTCGATACTTGCTTCCCAGCACCATGAAACAGCGAACAAACCTCTATGTTTTGAAATGATCGCAGCCCTAGAGCCTGTACCAGCAACTGATGGAGAAGCATAAAAAGGGTGGCCCCTTAGGTAGGTCGATTTGCTCTAAAAAAATAAATCCTTCACCAAAAAATCAGAACTAACACTTGATGAAATCGCCATGGAAAGGAGCTTCTTTAGAAACAACACCCAGTTTGAAATAAAAATCTATCTCCAAGTTATGAGTAAAAAGGAGAGTTCAGGCCCTGAATGTCCATGCCCAAAAATTTGTAAAATCTCACCAAAATCTCCAAGATCACCACTCCAAACTGAAAAAAAGCATAACCACACCAAATTGGTATAAATCGACCCCTTCTAGCCCTTGTTCTCAGCTGCACTTGAAATCTGCAAAGATATGTTCTCTAACTCCTCAAAACTTCATCAAAATACATCAAACTGAAGCACAAATGAAGCCTCTGAATGAGACTCCCAACAAATCCTCTTGATGTTGTCTTTGAAACACGAAGACAGCGTGATCTACAAAGGTTTCCGTCCCTACAAACCCTTGATTTCCTCAAAGCCAAGCTCCAAGAGAAATGCACGACAAAGTTTCATATCAAAAGCATAATGAAAATGAAGTTCATTCTTTCCCTTATATCTCCTCACATTTCTAACACCCAAGAGAGGTAATATTTTATTGTTTAAATTTCTCCTTCATCTCTTAGGCGCCCAAGATTAAAGCAACTTTTAAAATGATATAATTTTAAGTCTTATTTTCAATATTAGCTTTATTAAATATTAACTCCATTCCCACCTTAGGCGTCCTCCGATAAAGTTCATTATAAAATACCTTTGAAGCTCTTTAAAATGACTTTAAGTCATTGCACTAGGCACCATGGTACAAAAATGTCCCCTTATGACCCCTCAACATTAAAATATAAAAGTACTTTATTAAAGCTCACTTTTTGAAACATTATTCAAATATCTTAATGATTCAACCTTGGTATCGACTGAAAATGTGCTGCTGAGACCAACCCGAGTAGGTCCGGCTAACCCTAATTGACTTACTATTTTTAGAAAGTCCTAAAAATAGTAAATAGCACCCTGAAACTAGAGTCGGAGAGAGATTGAGGCGCTCGAGAAGGCATACCGAGGACTGAAGCACCGTACCAGACCCCCTGCTAAAAATAGCACTTACTAAAAATAGTAAGTGTACTAGAACCAACCCTAACTGAAAGAGGACGTCGAAAAATGGGGACATTACAGAAGTAGAGAGCTGATTTTGACTGAAAAAATTAAAGGACTGAATGTCAATTTGTCACAATAAACTTTTCCAATCTTTGCAACAAACATAGGCCTCTTATTTATGGATTTTGAGAGCCTAAATTCAAAAAGTCATGTTGACTTTAGATTTTTTTCGTATGAGTTGTCAACCTTATCTTTTGTGGATAAGATTCACCTTTTGCTTTATTAATTGTCAATCTTATCCTCTGAGTTGTCATCCTTATCCTCTGTAGATAAGATTTTCCTTTTTGGTTTATGCGTTGTCAATCATTTCTTGATTTGTCATTTTTATAGTCTGTGGATAAGATATTTTGCAACTCTTATCCTCTGTGGATAAAATATTTTGCAATCCTTATCCTTTGTGGATATAATATTTTGCAATCCTTATCCTTATCCCTTGACTTTGATTTTGACTGACTTTGACTTTGACTTTGACTTACTTTGACTTTGACTTTCTTCCCTTGACTTTGCCTTTCTTATGTAGAAAATATTTTCCTTTCATTTTTCATTCTGATTTTCCATAAAAAATCAGGTAACAGTTACATTGTACCTTCTAATTCATCCATTCAAGGTATCACATTGTTATTTCATAGCTGGGTTATTGGGTACATGTTATTTGACACTATTGTGGAGTGTTTCAGTAGTTTTTTACATCAACACTTTATATCAGCAGTTAATCCTCTTATTTTGGTGTTCACAATGCATGTGTTAACCTTGTAATGCTTCAGATGATTATACCGCCGAAAGTGTAAAGTGCCTTGCCAAAACTGATCATAAACCCCTGAATTTCTGCCTTAGGAATTTTGACAAACATTTATCTTGCAACCTTCTGTCTTGCTGGTAATAGTTTTCAGTTTGTTTGTTTTGATTTTTGGTAGATGCAAATGAAGTTTAAATGCTTCCTAATTGATGCTAGACAACTATTAAATGAGTTGAAATGAAGTGCAAAATATTTTTGTATTTTTCAATGCATATACATGACTGAAAATGACGTCTACAGCTGATTGACAATTTATCAAACACTTGGCATGCATCTACTCAAACTAATATGAAGGTACAACATCCCGACAATATGTCAAACAATTTGCAGCCACCATCAACTTCTCTATTTGATATTTGCAATGAGATTACAATGCTGGAAATGAATTTAACTCATATGCAAAATGTGACTTTCCCTTATATCGACTTGACTGAGTTTACATAGACAAATGGCTGTCATAAGACAATGATCAGACTTAATGCAAAATGACTAAGATAGCAATGCTTATACAATGTATATGACAGTGTATGATTTATACAATATCAATGTCTTACAATGCAAAGTATGTGCAAACAAGAACTTGATTTCGATGTCACTGTTTGGAGACTTCTGAGATACAACACCAATCGAATCATCTTCCAGGCAGCTCCAATACTCTCCAAAATGTCAGCGATCCAACTTGCAGCCACAAGTATTTTTTATCTGACCTTCAAGCATCAAATCGACCTCCTTCTAGGCAGCGCCCACACTCTCCAACATGCCATGAATTTTCCCAGCCATCATATGTCAAAATCGAACTAGCTATGCAAGAGAATTTCGGCCTCCTTGTGTACAAAATCGTCCTTCCCAAAGGAATGTGAATATGCCTCCAATTTTTCCTCCTTGACAATGATAAAATCTACAAGTGCTCCACAAATTGAACTTCCCAAATTTGACCCTTGGCCACAAAATTTGCACAATGTGAAAGACTGGATTATCCTCCACTTCAATCTAGCTAGGGTTGATATTGCACAATCGAAACTGGTACCTTAGAGTCTTCAAACCCTCAGGGAATCAAGCATTCAAGCTTCACCAATGCTGGTATGTGAATATGCAAACTCAAGATGTGTCAATTAGTCTCCAATAAGCTCCTTAAAAAGAATTCACAAGCATCTGCAAGAAGCTTCTAGAATAAAATATTATTTTATTCTCTTAAGTGACTTTTTGATATTATTTATATTTTGTCACTTTATTATTAAATTAATTAAGTATAAAGTCATCTTATGATATTATATTTTTGAGATAACTTTACAAATAATTAATTTAATATTTTATTCCCCGATTTCTCCTTTTAGCCTTCGACAATAAATAAAGGTTAAAATAATATTCAGGTGGCTACTGAGAAGGGGACATTATAGTCCTCCCTTCCTGAAATTGCTTGTCCTCAAGCAATTGCAAGCTTGGGTGCTGTAGAATCTGCTCATTCTCCCATGTGGCATCTTCGGCAGGCAAATTTCTCCATCTCACCAAATACTCCTTCACCACCCTGTTCCTCAACCTCTTCTCTTGAGTGTCTGCAATCTCCTTGGGGACTAGGACCAAATGACCCTCATCCAATGCTGGAAGCTCTGAAGAAGAAGTAACCTACTGACCTAATGCTTTTTCGAGGCACGAAACATGAAATATGTTATGAATCTTGCTGCTCTCTAGCAGCTCCAACTCATATGCTACCTCTCCAACCCGCCTGATAATCCTGTAAGGTCCATAGAATTTGGGTTTGAGCTTCTTGGCTCTGTTCTTCTTAAGAGAAGACTGTCTATAGGGCTACAGGTGAAGGTATACCAAATCACCAACTTCAAAACTGCGCTCAACCCTATGTCTATTAGCATGTCTTTTGCTGATTTTGTGCTACCTGCAAGTTATCTTTGAGTGGCCTCAAGATATCCCGACTCTCCTAAATCCAATCCTTGGCTTTGGGAGCCCTGCTCTCACCAAAAGCCATCTCCATGAATGAAGGTGTATCTTATCCGTACAAAGCTCAGAAAGGACTCATCCCAATGGACATATGATAAGTGATATTATAACAATACTCTCCCAAGTGCAACCACTTAATCCATGCCCGCTGCTGCCCTGCAATGTAGTTGCACAAGTACCCCTTAATCCACTTGTTCACGATCTCTGTCTATCCATCTGTCTGAGGGTGATAACTTATGCTCAGAGTCAACTCAGTACCTGCCAACCTAAATAGCTCCTGCCAAAATGCACTCATGAATCTACTATCCCTGTCACTGACTATGTATCGAGGTAGCCCACGCAATCTGAAAATCTCCCTGAAAAATAGCTCAGCTACCTGTGGAGCCCTGTACTCTGTCGGAATAGCAAAGAAGTGAGCGTACTTCATCAACTGATCCACTGCCACAAAGATACTATCTCTCCCATGCACCTTAGGTAGACTTTTGATGAAGTCCATAGAAATGCTCTCCCATTTCTACTCTGGGATAGGCAATGGCTGTAGCAATCCGACTGGATGTGTATGCTCTGACTTGTTCTGCTAACAAGTCACACACTCCCTGACATGTCTCAATACATCATCCTTGAGGCCCTTCCATGAGAACCTCTCTCTGACCTGTCTGTAAGTTTTGAAATAGCCCTGATGGCTTGCTAAGGGAGTGTCATGAGAAGCTTGCAATATCTTCTCCTTCAGTCTAGACTCTGGCACCAAGTAAAATTCTATCCTTGTAGTAAATCACATCATCCACTACTCGGTACTTGTCATTCTGTATCAATCCATCCATCACCTCACAAGCAAACTTATTCTTGGAATATTCCACCAACAAGAGGGATTTCCAATCTATGGAAATCTCAGAAAGTGAGCAAGCTAAAGGCCTCTTGGAAAGGGCATCTGCAACCATATTCTTCTTCCCCTTCACATACTCTATATCAAAGTCATATGCTTGTATCCTGCTGACCCACTTTTGCTGTCTCTCATTCAAATCCCTCTGCTCCAAGAAGTGTCTGAGACTATTGTGGTCGGTCCTCACCACAAACTTCCCTTCAACTAAATACTATTTGAATTTCGCCAAGGCATGCATAATGGCGAGCATCTCCTTGTCGTAGATGGAGTATAGTCTCTCTGGTCCCCTCAACTTACGGCTCTCAAAAGCAATGGCATCGACATTGCTCCTATGCCCTCACCCAAGGCATCACACTCAAGGACAAACGGCTGTGTGAAATCTGGAAGCGCCAAGACTGGTCAACTACTCATCACCTCCTTGAGCTTATCAAAAGCTCGCTGTGCCGCCTGTGACCAACTGAATGCACCTTTCTTGGTCAAATCTGTCAAAGGTGCTCCCAACTGTGAAAATCCTCTCACAAACCGCCTATTGTAACTGCACAATCCAAAGAAGCCTCGCAGCTCTGTGAGTGTCCTAGGTGGTGGCCAATCAAGTATTGCCTATATCTTCTCTTGATGGACCTGCACTCTGTCTACATTGATCACATGCCCTAAATACAATATCTCTCTGAGGCCAAACTCACATTTTGAAGCCTTAGTGTAGAGTGACTGCTCCTCCATGATAGTCAAGATCTCATCAAGCTTCCTCAAATGCTCCTCCCAAGTCTTGCTGTATATGAGCAAGTCATCAAAGAACACCAACAAGAATTTACGCAACTGCTTATTGAATATATGATTCATGCAGGACTAAAATGTGGTAGGTGTGTTTGTCAAACCAAATGGCATGACCAGGAACTCATAGTGCCCATAGTGACAACAAAATGCTGTTTTGTGTATGTCCTGTTCTCTGAATTTGATCTGATGGTACTGTTGATGGGTGTTTTATGACCGCACCAACACAGAATAAAGTTTCCAAGGGTCACTCTATCCTCTCTTGATCAAAATCTCCTGCATGCTAAGATTGAGAAAGATCATGCATTCAACTCCAAGGTTCCTTTATGCAGTGGATATAGACTTAGTTGGTTCGATGTGATTTGCTGGTATTTCAAGGGGACTTACGTAATTGTTCACTCCAAAGAAAGGGGTTTTCGAGATTCGAAGGATCTATCAGTGAAGCTCAGATTTCCTAAACTAACCAGAAAGTACTGAATTTGAATGGCTGCAGTGATTAGAAATGCTATAATCTACTCTAGGCGCGGGACGTGGAGATCAAATTTCACAAGCCTCAACCAAACTCTGCTTTGCCTCACCTTGGATAGCTTCCACATAATCAGTGCAATCTTCAAAGGAGTAACTAAAGATATTCAGATCACGATTCAACATGAAGATACCATCACAAGGACGCATACCAACATATAAACCATAATCGAAGTTAAGTCCACAATATTCCAGTTGACCACGCAAGGCGAACTCACCATCAATGAGCCCACTAGTGGTATGGATTAACGAAGCTTGCTTAATTCAACCACCACATTCCACAACTATCTACATGAAATGGAATCTATTTTATTCTAAGTTCTACTTTAAGATTCTAAGTGAATTGGAAGGACGAAGAAACCTTGCTAGCTACCCACAACAAAAGATGAAACAACAAGCAATGATAACTCTTTTTATTATAGGAGTGTTCACAACTTCTTACAAAGCATTCAATATGAAAACTTTCCTTCCTCTTCAATCTATGCTATGCTATCAATCTATGCTATCTGTCTCTCTATGCTCTATCTCCTCTATAATCTCTGCTATTCTCTATTCTAATGAGGTACAAATGAGGGGGGATGCCCCTTTTATAGATGGCCAATTTCAATGGATGGCTCAGATTGCATTACAATGAAGGGCTCAGATTGAGCCACATATGCCCTAATCAAGATTCTTCCCTTAAAACCGCCACAAAGAGGAGTGGGGTAATAAATGAGCAATTAATGTCCACCATCATCTTCTAGAAGGTCATCATCCAACAAGGCGTTTCCATTCTCCTTCTCTTTGACCGCGAATTCAATGAATTTGGCTAACACTGCCTCAACCTCCTGAACTGAAATAGGTGGGATATGGTTGAGCTGAAATTCAAGTACTGTGACTGTCTGCCCATGCCGAGTACAAGATTTTCTCCAAGCGACCAAGGCATCCTGAGTACTTTGAACAATGTTGGAGAAGGTTGAAATGTTTTCAAAATCATCCTGAACAAATGACCTTACCTTCGAAAAGAAAGGCCCCATTCTTTTCTTCAGGCCATCTGCAGTCATCTCCTCAGGAGTCAGTCTTTTAGCAAATATAGACTCGAGTGTGTTCAGGATTCCTTCCAGAATATTTCCCATAGCCTTTCTAACTCTAGCTGAATCTGCCTGTGCCGCATTGAAGAAACCTCGATCCGTGACCACTGAAGAATACCAACTGGTGAAGTCATACCTGTCACCCTCCTATATCACGCCTCCCTCCACCAGGGTCCGCAAGGGCATATGCATCAAAGCCTCTAAACCAAGAACATTCTTATTCTGATAGATATGGGTC
The DNA here is from genome assembly GCA_007258455.2 of Sequoia sempervirens. Classification (NCBI taxonomy): domain Eukaryota; kingdom Viridiplantae; phylum Streptophyta; class Pinopsida; order Cupressales; family Cupressaceae; genus Sequoia; species Sequoia sempervirens. The sequence goes on along the minus strand of VDFB02256410.1, from coordinate 34,452 downwards.
TCGCCCCAGGCCTGATCAATAGTGTCCATGCGTGCCAGAATGCTAGAGGCCTGTTGATAAGAATGAACGAGATTCTCCATGAACTTCTCTGTCTCAGTGCGAACATTGCCAACCCACTTATTTGCCTCTTGAGCTATCTTCCTCAAATCCTCCAGGCCGCTAATTGATTCTCTCAGGAGTTCCGCTGGAAGGTCTACTGTTGGATTCTCCTACCACACGGACAGGCCAAGTGCTGCGCGTAACCAACCAATGTCCTGTGTTCCCTCTTCAATCGTTTGTACTTTCCTTTGGTTCGGAGCAACTTGTCCTTGAGTGCTTGATAGGAGTTGTCACACTCAATTATCTGAGCCCTTGTAGGGCAGCCTAACTCCATAGTGGTGATCACATAATTCTCCGAAACAACATCATCCTGATCACACTCAATCCTGGGAATGGCTACATGCAGTGTGCGAGAAATATCCTCATCCGTAGAAATCTTTGAGAATTTTCTTGCCTTCTTCTCTGGTGGTGCATTGATTCTACTGAGTGTTGTGACCTTTTTCACACATCGCCCCATTGCAAATGGGGATCCCCTGTTTTCGCTTTTTGCCTCGGTGTTGCAACTGCTTATCACTTGTCTTTTTACAATGAGGTCATCATTTTAAGAGTTTTCAGGTCAGTTTGCCGAGAGTTACCCGATCCGAGTCAGCAATCCATGCGTGAATCAGTGCATAAACGTCATGGAAGCGCTCAGAAGGCCTAGGAAACGAAGATCGCCTGTGAATTCGGCCAATTCTGAGACTTCTTATTTTTTAGGAAATCTTGCTTTTTTGATTTTTCATTTTTAGCATTTTTGGGCCAAACAAGGTTCCCTATTTTTTAGGGTTTGCTTTTTCTATTTTTGGAAAGTTTCTATTTTTGGAAAGTTTCTATATTTAGAAAGGTCCCGAGTTCCAAAAACGCACTCAGAAGTTCCAAAAACTTGATAGAACTCTCAGAAAATGAAAGAGAAAATTCGAAAAATTGTTGAAAAATCTGGAAAAACAGGTCAAAAAGCATGAAAATCGGACCAAAAACATTAAAATCTGGAAAAATCAGTTCGAAATTAATGAGATCTGAAGGTCAAAATCATGGAAAATCAGCTCTTAAATGGTGAAATTTGTGAAAAATTTGTTCAAGTCTGAAATTCGCCATGAGGAAGGCCCTTGAAATGTGGGAAGGAAAGATGAAGAAATGTCAAGAAGCTTTGAAAGTCCGCCCAGCAGCAAAGAGGGATATCCTAGGACTCTTCAAAGTCTGCCATGCACATGCCAAAGGGCTTTAAAGTCCGCCCAGCAGCAAAGAGGAGGTGCCAAGAGGTTTCAAAGTCCGCTCAAGCTCATCCTAATCTCCTTCAAAGTCCGCCATCTTGAAGAATGCTCATCCTAGCCACTTCCAAAGTCCGCCTTGCATATCCTTGACCCATCTAAAGTCCGCCATGTGCAAGAAAGGAAGTGCCAAAAGGTCTTGAAGTCCTCCCTCAACATCCTAACCCCCTCTAAAGTCCGCCATCCACTCAAGAGGCATGTCCAAAAGGTTTGGAAAGTTCGCCTAGGCATGTAGAAGAAGGAAAAATCAAAATTTTAACTAAGTGTTAATGCCCAGCAAAGAGAATTTCGAAAATATGCTAAGTGTGAGGGCCTAAAAGGGTGGAAAATTGATCTTTGGCTAAACATTATGACATTTCCAAAGGGTAAAATGTTGAGACAAATGCTAAGAAGCTTTAAAGTCCGCCCTAGGAAAGAGGGACATCCAAGATACTTGTCCAAGATGCTAACAAAGTCCGCCATACTTGTCCAAGGTGCTAAGGAAGTCCGCCTAAGCCCATGAAGAGGAAAAAGAATGATTTTTGCTAAGTGTTGGTGCCTAGTCCAAGAAAAAAATTCGAATATTTGCCTAAGTATAGAGGCTAAAAGATGAAAATGAAGATTTTTGACTAAGTATCATGACATTTTCGAGAGGTTAAGTGCCGAGTTTGGAAGGGCACGTGCTAAAGAAGATTGGGATATGGCAAGAAACAAAAATGAAGTGTGCCTAGAACAAAAGTGGAAAAGAAATTAAATTTGCCTAAGTATGGTTATCTGGAGAAAATGTTAAGAAATTGACAACTTTGGCTAGAGAAAAATGCAGAAGGCAAGGAGAAAGGAAGGATCGCCCTTGGCCAGAAGGAAGAAGAATTTGTCAAGCGTCAAAGAAATTCGCCCGATGAAGACATCCAGACAAGGATTTTGCCTAGAAAAATGCGACTGACTTTGGCAGAAGAAAATAGGCTCAGTGCAATTAAAGATTTCGCCATGGCAGAAGAAAATAGGGATCTGGCATAACATTTATCGACGGAATGGCTAAAATTTTGGCTTGGCTAGACGAAATTGGGAATAAAATTGGCCAAAGAAAATGAAGAGGAGATTGGATAAAAAATAAATGACAAGAGTCTTGAAAGTTTGCAAGTCTCAAAGGGTTCGACTTCTAGAGAGAGAGTATGGCAAATCAGTGAGAATTCCGACTTCGGGAGATTAAAATGGAGAATTAAATATGAAATATGCCCGTGCCAAGATGAAAATTGCAAAGAGAGTATGGAATTCGCTTTGAAATGATAAATTCGACACAAAATTCACCATGACTTCAGGAGAGAGAGTGTTAACTTCGGAGCTAGAATCAGGAGAGAGAAAATCTGAATTTGTTTATTTTATTTCTTGCAGGTGGATGACGACACGAGGCGAATCTTCAAAGAAGAAGCAATGGCATGGAATGGTGGCAAGTCTGCTTCAAGCCAAATGGAGTGAGGGAAAAAGGATGGGACAAGCATAAGAAAGTCTGACTTTTCCCAAGCATAGCAAGTCCAAACCTTTACAAAGTCTGACTTTGCTTGGAGAAGGTATGTCCAGGCATCCATAAGATCCGCCAAGTACAATGGCAAACATGATGCAAAGTCCGACCTAGATCAAGAAAAGAAATGTCAAAGTGTTGAGAAGGTTCGACTTCTCCCTAGAGATGTTTGTCCAAAGTGGCTTGGAGTCCGACTTAGGCCGAGAGTGAAAACATCCAAGCTCATGTGAAGTCCGCCCAAGGAGAGGATGAGAAAATTGGCTAAAACTCAGAAAATTGGCTAGTGTTGAATCTGTTGATACCTTGGGGAGAAGAATTCACTAAGTGTTGGACGGAAAACAGGAAGGATGAAGAGGAAAATAAAGAGGAAGTGAATGAAATCCTTGTCCAAGGATGGAATTTGTCCTGCATAGCACAAGCCAAATTCAAAATTGAAGAAAAATCCATAGGCAAAGTTCATCCAAAACCTTGGCTAAATGTTGAATAGTCCGTGTGAAGGTGGTGCAAAATGAACTTGAATAGCCAAAATTTGGCTAAGTCTGGGAAATACTTCACTGAGGAAATTCCAATTTCCTCCATTGTGGCGAAAGCACAGGGGCATTCTTCTCCAAATTCAAGACACTTGAAAGAATGTTCAGACATCTCGAAAGGATTTCATCTACAATCCCAGACCTATTGAAGCAATCCGGGAAACTTCTTGAGGGATTTCATCTCCTGAAGAATTAAAAACAAGCTTCCAATTAGAATCAGATGGTGACAAGGAGAGTGTTCCAAACATACTTAGACAATTTCTCGGCACAAATTGGAGAATTTAAAGAGGAAATCCAAAGGAATAACATCAACCTAGTTCAAGCAGGAGGAAGTCCAAGGCAACCAACTTCAAGTCTAGACACATGCTCCAAGGGGAGACTTCCAGACCTCAAAGATTCCAGTATAGGCGAGAAGAAGAAATCAAAGTCTCAAAAGGAATCCAAGATCAAAGCTAGGAAGGAACAAGCACAACGGATAGAGTCATCGGCAGGGAAAATATTCTAAGGCAAGTACATGAAGAAAAACGAAGCAACCAAGGAAGGCATCCAGCACGCTGAGGTGGCGCCTCGTCATCTTCCAACCAATCAAATTCTTCCAAATCAACATACAACAACTTTCTATTTTATTGTTGGTTTATATTTAGCAAAAGGACAAGTGTCCACAAATGAAATTTTCTCATTGGTCGAAAGTGACAAACCCTAATTAGGGTTTTATTTTGTAATCTCGGCCGTTGATTTGAAATCAATCTTGGCCATTGAATTGTAATTGGGGAGCCTATAAATTGAGCTTGCCCCCTCATTTGTAAAGTGTGAAGATAGGATATGAGATTGTTGCATTGAGACTGTTTTGAATAATAAAAGCTCTTGAGCATGATTTGCCTTGAATAACTTCTTATTATCAAATAGTAAGCGAGGTTGCATATCATCTTCCGCCATAGATTAAAGTTAAAGTTAGATTAAGTAGAATTTGCTTTGAAAGTTGGTTAATTGAATGAGAGATTGATCGTATTGATTCAATGGTGAGGTGTAGCTCATACTTTCTTCGAATGGATGATTTGCATTCAATGCGTAAAGTTAGCCTGAGCTCTTAATTGTGGAAACTTAACTTCAGCCTCATTCGAGGTTTGAAAATTATTCTCACAACCCTTGAAGATTGCACCCATTTTGCGTATGTTGTCCGGCAGGAGGCGAAACAAAGTGTGGTTTATTCCCTTCACCGAATCCTTATTGTCTCTTGAGTTCTTAGGCATAACTAGATTCTCCTAAACCCTATCCTTTTGCCATTTTTTTTGAGATCCATTGAAAGTCCTAATCGAGAGCCTTTAATGATAAATTCCCTAAGTCCTAAACTTGTGAAGATTTTCTTACGTAAGTCCCCTTGTTTATTACTAGCATATCACAACGGCCATTGAGCTTATCCACACGTCGAGACCCGACAAAAGAAACCTTGGAATCGCCATATGATCTTCTCGCAATCTTAGCATACGCGGTGGTTTTTCAAGAGAGGATAGAGTGTCTTTGGACATTTTATTCTGAAGTGTTCGGTGGATGATAAAACGTACACCAACACTGAGGAATTCTCCCATCTCAATTGCCGGGTTAGTCTCCTCAATAGGGTCCCTTCTCAAGCTTTCCCTTAGCCAATTCGGTACTTCCTGCTGCAGGTCACAAATAATAAGTGGCTGCTCCTCCCTCGCTTCTTCTTCATGCACTTCTTCTCTAGTAACATTCTGATGAGGCTCATTAATCTCGGTTTGTTGGGCATCTTCTCTTGAAACTTGAGCCTCTTGCTCTGCAGTAGTCTCATCCTCTAAAGTTGCCTCAATCTCCTACTGGAAGTGGGTACCTGTGGCCGTTTCTTCCTCTTTTTCTTGTTGGTTCTCTCTTCTAGGCGCATTGACACTGTGACCAACTGACTCCCTATGGGGTGGCTGACTTGCTTCCTATAACTCTTGTTCTTCATTCAATCTATTTCTTTGGTCTGCAAATAATGAGACCTCCTGTACACTTGGAGAGCGAGCCCGTGATGGTATGGAAGGTGCTTCCTCAATTCTCTGAGGCATTTGCCGAACCTGTTCCTCTCTTGCTAGTTGCAAAACTTGGGTGACCTGCTTCCTTTTTCTGACTGTTGGCAGCCTCTGGTCCCCCATCAAGTTGTAAGTGAGAGAAACTGTCTTGCTTTTAAGTCTGTTTACATGCCTCTCCACCCAAGTCCTCGTAAATGTCAACACTGGTATGCATAATGTGTCCAAATCTATAATCTACAGCTCTGACCAATCAGGAAGAGGACTGCTATATTTTTCACTGTCTCATAATCAGGCTGCATAACATTCATGTCCTCTTCCACCTGGTCTGGGACTTGAATAATCTCGCACTCTCTAATCATGTTCAAAGGTATCCTGGAAAACATCCTTCTCCTAATCTCAACATCATCCACCGCATTAGCCCAGAAATCCTCAATATGTGCCTTGTGTTTAAATTCCTCAGTCAACACCATTCTGATATTCCTGTAAGGATCATAATCCTACCTGCAAGTGTGGTACGAGAGATGGAAAAATTGCAACTCATCCTCAGCCTCCTTGGCTGCTTGCAATGAGGGACAAACTTCATTTGAATTTCCCTTGGTAATTGGGAAGTCTAATCCTCCTTTCTTCTTCTTCTTCTAAATTTTGTCATAGGCAATGAGCTGCCTAGACACTTCCAACATTATCATTGTGTCAGTGGGGTATCTTGGTAATCTATATGGATACGATGTGAACCCCTGCAGCCTTATATATGTGAATTTCGGAACTTGGATAAACCAACATCCATACCTCTCAATCAGCTCCTGAGCTTCTTTTGATATTCTTTGATGAGTTCTCTGCTGAAGAGTTCTGGTTATGTGCATCGTGAAGGCATCATTAACTCTTTTGTAGTGAGAAGTGTTGTTCAGGTGCAACTGCGGGCAAGCCTCATGTATCTTAAACTGCTCAGGACCACACCCAATCGGCTCCTTATAGGATATTCCCCTGTATTTTGTCATTCAAGCCAGCATATAAATCACATGTGAACTCATATAAAAGGTCTTTGTTCTTCTCAAATTTTTAAACTGTTCGTGTATATTATCACTTATCATCCTCGCCCAGTCTACACGGTCTTTTCCTTCTAACACGATGCTGATGAAGTAGAACATCCATGGCTCAAAAATATATGATTGGGGATGTCCATTCACCCTACTGAGCATCATAATTAGGTCACAATATTCTTGTTTTACATCATCCGAAATTATCTGCTTGGGCAGCTTGGTGCGAGAAGGCCTGGGTTTCTGCATCCAAACATAATTTATCAATCCTGCACACCTCTCAAAAGAAGAAGCATACATTCTTTCAGCCCTTTCTTTTGTTCTGTAAATCATCTCCTCAGAAGCAAGAATTCCAAACGCCTCTCCGATGGTTGCAGGCGTGAGATTGACAAACAATTTGCCATTAGGTGAAACAATTGTTCTCCGTTCTAGTTTGTAGCAATTGGTGCACTCCATGATCAACTCTGGACATCGAATGGCTGGCTGAAAACCAACAGCTGCATAGAGTCCACTCTTTACAATATTATGTGCTGTGATCGATGGAGGATAGTCACCTATCCCATGCATTCAACTTTTGAGTGCTCCCAAATTGAATGAGCCAAGATTTGTGTCACTCAGCTCTTCTAACTTCGAAGTAAACTTTGACTCTGGAAGAAATGGCTTGCTCAATTTCTTGATTACTGCCTGCCTAGACCCACTGGCTTTGTTGGATTCAACATTTGCAGCCTTGTTTGCTCTTGTAGTCGCTCCTTTGTTTATTTCAGCCATCCTGCAAAAATAAAAGATATTCATTAGAAACTTAACTTAGAAAATAGATTAACTTCGAGACTGCCAAAGAGTGGGGCGAATTTTGAAAAGGAAGAGCTCCAGCATTAAAATTCTGACTTCAAACCTCAACACTTCTCCAACAAAATCAATATCTTCTCAACACTTAGAAATTTCCTTGCTCTCTTCAGCAACTTCTCTCCAACTTCGATTTTCTTCACCTTAAGAGTTTAAAATTTGCACTTGCAGCTGGCGAGGAGAAATGAAAAATTTCATTGCTCTTATAACTGAGTCTGAGAATATTGCGATTTCTAGAAGGAGGCTTATTTTAGCAGGCTCATTTAATTCCTCCTCCACTACTCTGCAGAAGTTTGAATTTTTCCCTACTCTGGCAATTTGCAACAATTATTATTTCAAATATTTGAAAATTTCACCCCATTAACATTTTTCAACAAAATTCATCCTTCAGGCGCCATAGAAAAATTTATCACAGAGGACTTAGGTGTATTTTATTTTATTTTCTCCTTAGAAATATTTTAGCTCCCCTAGCGAATTTTCTCAATCACAAGCTAGGCGTCCATTTTAAAATTACTAGCCAAGGCACAATATTTATTTCCCCTTTGGAAAAATATTCAAGACCCCCAAACTTTTTTTATAAAGAAAAAAAAAATATATCTCCCCTTTAGAAAATATTTTTCAACTTTATTACTCATGGGCACACTTGAAGGGGTTCATTTAATATTTTCACCCTTGAAAATATTCTCCACTAATGTTTATTCTAACTTCTCTAGTCTTGGGCGCATTTGGAGGGGTCTGCTTCACATTCCAACGCCTTAGCAAAATTTCTATCTCTTCATGATACCTAGGACACATTTCACCACCTCTTATTGCTAGGGCGCATCTGAGAGTGTCTACTTCCATTTTTGAACCTAAGAAATTTTTTTCACTTTTGCCATGCCTTGGGCACATTTTGATGGGGGCTCTTCATTTTGAGGGCGCATTCTTCTTCCTTTGACAAATTTCACTCCTCATCATAGGGCGCATTTAGACTTGTGTTAAGTTGGGCGCATATGAGGGGGTCTCCTTCATGTTTGTGCCTTGGAAAATATTTTCAAACACCTCCCTATCTACCTTGGGCGCATTTGAAGGGGTCTTAGGCAATTTTTTGTGACTTGCTTCATGCCAATGGTGCATTTCAGGGTGTTCTTCCATTTTCAACGCCTTGGAATATTTCTCACCAACTTCTCCATGATGGCACATTTGAGGGGGTGGTGCTTTTATTTTCCAACGCCTTAGACAATTTCTAGGCCTCCTTCTTAGATGGGCGCATTTGAGGGGGGCTACTTCCATTTTACACGCCTTAGAAATTTTTTTTAAGCCACCTTGATGCCTCGGCGCATTTGGGAGGTAGTAATGCCATTTTTCACTTAGAAAGTTTTTTCTCCAACTTAAGGGCGCATTTAAGGGGCTCCTCTTCTCTTTCCATGCCTTAGAAATTTTTTCAAGTCACCCTCATAAGATGGGCACATTTTGATGGGGGAGCTTCCACTTTTCAACAACTTAGAATCTTTTTTATGCCTCCTTACAACTTGGGCGCATTTTACCCTTAGAGGTTCATGTTGAGGGTGCATTTGATGGGGCCCATTGCCACTTGCAACACCTATACTACCTTGGGCGCATTTGATAGGGTGTCAGACACTTCTCATTACTTAGAAAATTTCTTGCTACCCTTCTCAACTAGGGCGCATTTCAAGGGGTCTCTTGCCAGTTTGTGACTTAAATTTTTTTTCTTTCACCCTTGCTTATGATGGGCGCATTTGAGGTGGTGCCCCACCATTTTTCCTTGAATGCCTTAGGCATTTTTTGCATCTGGGGTGTTAAGGAAACTTCTGAAGGTGACACTCGAACACTTAGCCAATTTTGCTCTGTTTGCCCTTGTTTTCTATTTTTAGTAACTGCTTGATTTTCAAACTTCTGCAACTCCGCTTGACTTGAAACTTTTCCGACGTGATCCTCATGACCTATTTGCCCTGTTCACACTCGCCTTTCGTGCTGACCTGCTATTTTTAGCCCTGTTCAGGACGTGACTTACTATAAATAGTAAGTATGCAGAATGCGCTCAAATTTTACCAGTAGACTCCTTGAAGAATGCTGATTGCAATGGGATACACCCATTTTACATTTTTCTCGACTTTTACCCCTCATTTTAGGCACCAAAGCTGGAAACCCTAATTTGACTTGCATGTGCCTCAATTGACCTCCTTTTGACTCCGTTTCTGTTCTAGACTGCTTTGCTCGTGAAACTAAAGATCTGGGGGATGGTGGAGTGAACCTGCTAAAAATTGTAAGTGCCTGAAAAGTGACCAACTGACTGCCGGATGTGGTTGCATGTCACACTGCCCGAGAGATCTCAAAAAACCCAGAAAAACTGGTCTACATGCGGGTACCTACTAAAAATAGTAAGTGCTTGGAAAAGTGATCAACTTGTTTTGCATGTTATATCATTGCGAAACTCTTGAAAAGCCCAAAAAGACTATGCTGACATGCACTGAAAAATCATTCATGCAAATGCTAAAAAAATGGCTCCCGAAGCCAGAAATGCTAAAAATAGAAAGTTGTCAGAATTTGCTCAAATTTTGCAGGCAAGTACTTTGAGGTGCTTCAAACAAGGTGTAGCAGTTAGAAACTCAAAAGCCCTAATAAAAAGGTCCCAAATTGAGTACTTACTAAAAATATTAAGTTGTCAGAATTCAGTGAAAATTTAATGGGAACCTACCTGAAGCTTTCTGAATGCAGTGCCAAGCTCAGATTTCAATTTGCTCACCTAAATTAACCCCAAACAAGCCTAAGGATTGAAAACCCTAATTTCACACTTAGCCAAAACTTCAACTTAGGCCCAAAGATGGGCACATCCCCGGAAAGAGAGATGGGACAGAGAGAGAGACGCAAAACCAAAGCCAAAGGACCCGAATGGAGCAAAAATTAGGGGGTCCCCATTTTGAATGGGGTGATGTGTGAAAAGGTCACAACAGGTACCTTGAATGAAAATCAATCTTCGAAAAGTACACTTCCCCACGAAGTTCATCCAACAACTCATCTATTCTGGGTATGGGGTACCTGTTGTTAATGGTTTTCTTATTGAGAGCTCGGTAGTCAATGCACATCCGCATGGTTCCATCCTTCTTCACCAGGACCACAAAAGAAGCAAATGGACTGGAGCTCGGTCTAATGTGTTCCATCTCAAACAATTCTTTGATTGCTTTCTCAATCTCATCCTTTAATTTCTTAGGATGACAATAGGGGGTAGTGATCACTGGCTTGGCCCCCTCCTCCAACTCAATTATGTGCTCAAAACCACGATTGGGTGGTCTCCTTGGAGGTATCTCTCCAAAAGCCTTGTCGCGCTTACCTAATAGCTCCTGAATGTCAACATGATATGGCTGCCCTGAATCTGTAGACTCCTTAGTGGTGATCAAACACTCTGCTAGCCAAGCTATGTCATCATGTCGAAAAGTACTCTCCATATGCTTGATAGATACTACCTTGGGTGCTCTTGTCGACATGTCTCTAAGCACCACTCGCTGTCCATCTGCTGTCCTAAACTTGAGTTCCATGGTCTGAAAATTCTGTATATATTTCCCTAATGAATGTAACCACTGAACTCCAAGTATAGCATGAGTGTACCCAAATCCATCACATAGAAGTCATCCATGACCATGTAATTGCCGAAAGTGATTAGCAATTGTGGGATCCTCCGAGTACATGTCATCTTATAGCCATTTGCCACCATCACACCGAATCCCTCAAAATCCTCTGCTAGTAGCTTCTACTTTGCCACTAGTGCTGCATCGATGAAGTTGTGGGTGGCCCCACTATCAATCAACACTGCGATGCACTGAGCTTGTAAAACTCCCCTAACTCTGAAGGAGTTGAATCTAGGAGTGCTTGATAAGGTAGCAATGGTACTACTCTTACCCTCCCGCTGAGGCTGCTCCTCTTTTGAATTGTTGTTATCATTACCCTGAGAATGCTCATCATCATTGCTCTCATCCTCAGACACAACCTCAATAAGGTGAGCCTTGCCTTTGCCTAGGCAACGGTGTCCTGGCTCCTAGTATTCCTTGCAATGGTAACATATTCCCTTAATTCTGCATTCCTTGCAATTCTCCTCATTTGGATTACTTTTCTTGTTTCCCTTCTTTTGAAAAGACTTCTTGCCCTTGTTTTTCTGAGGAATGAAAGGTTTAGTAGGGGTTTTGTTGTCAGGTGTGGAATACTCCATGTCTCTAGCTCTACTGATCGCATCCTATAGGGCATCAGTTTTGAAAGCCTTGATCCAACCACAAAGTGGTTTAGATAGATCCTCAATGAAGAGCATAACCAATTGCTGCTCTGATATGTCTGTCACCATGACTTCCAACTGCTGAAACTCTGAAATATATGCATCTACTGAACCACTCTGCTTAAGTTGTGCCAACTCCCTAAAATGAAGTTTAGGATTCTTCTGATCAAATCTATCTATGAGTTTTTGTGTGAACTCCAAATAGGATGTGATATTGGCATGTTCCAATGTGACAAGCCCATGGTACCACCACTCATGTGCTTCACCATCTAAATGTAGAGTAGCATACTTGACGGCTTCGGTTTCCAACATAGGGTTGTGTTGGAAATAGGTATCCAATTTCTGAACCCATGCTTTGGCTGTGCATTTACCCGACCCATCAAAGGAAGGGATTGAAAGTTTCCCCACCTTCTGTTGTAGATCCTTGTTTTGCTGCTCTCTATTGTTGTTTCTAGGTCTGTTCCTGAGTTTGACATTACAAAAATCTTCAAATGACATGGCAACATGAAATTCACCTCCCAAAGAATTATATTCTCTCAAATAGTTTGAGAAACCTTCCCTTTGAGCTTGCTGCTCCTGATTTCCAGCAGCTTGTCCTCCCAAGAATTGAGGCATGAGAGGCCTCTGTGTCACTCTGCTAGCTACCCTAGCATTGGTCTGAGCTGTATCATTGTTATCATGACCACCATTATGACCATTCTGCCCATTCTGCCCATTGTTCCCATTGTTGTTTCCATTATTCAAGAGTTTTGTGAGAATCTGTGTCAACTCTTGCCGTCCTTTAGCCATCTCTTCCATCATTTGTTGCTGACCTCTAGCAAGGTCACTAAGCATATGCTGAGTACTATTCTGATCCATGATCTCAAATGGACTCAAACCTTTTTCAACCTTCTGTAGGAAATGTCAAATGGGTTGCGATCTGGAATATCTGAATTCTCTTCATTCATAAGCCACACTGGCTGGCAGGAATGCTAGCTCTGATACCACTGTAAAGTGCCTTGCCAAAACTGTTTATAAACCCCTGAATTCCTACCTTAGGAATTTTGGAAAACACTTATCTTGCAACCTTCTGTCTTGCTGGTAATAGTTTTCAGTTTGTTTGTTTTGATTTTTGGTAGATGCAAATGAAGTTTAAATGCTTCCTAATTGATGCTAGACAACTATCAAATGAGTTGAAATGAAGTGCAAGATATTTTTGTATTTTTCAATGCATATACATGACTGAAAATGATGTTTACAGTTGATTGACAATTTATCAAACACTTGGCATGCATCTACTCAAACTAATATGAAGGTACAGCATCCCGACAATATGTCAAACAATTTGCAGCCAACCATCAACTTCTCTATTTGATATTTGCAATGAGATTACAATGCTGGAAATGAACTTAACTCATATGCAAAATGTGACTTTCCCTTATATCGACTTGACTGAGTTTACATAGACAAATGGCTGTCATAGGACAGCAATCAGACTTAATGCAAACTGACTAAGATATCAATGCTTATACAATGTATATGACAGCGTATGATTTATACAATATCAATGTCTTACAATGCAAAGTATGTGCAAACAAGAACCTGATTTCGATATCATTGTTTGGAGGCTTCTGAGATACAACACCAATTGAATCATCTTCTAGGCAGCGCCAATACTCTCCAAAATGTCAGCGATCCAACTTGCAGCCACAAGTAATTTTTATTTGACCTTCAAGCATCAAATCGACCTCCTTCTAGGCAGCGCCCACACTCTCCAACATGCCACGAATTTTCCCAGCCATCATATGTCAAAATCGAACTAGCTATGCAAGAGAATTTCGGCCTCCTTGTGTACAAAACCGTCCTTCCCAAAGGACTGTGAATATGCCTCCAATTCGTCGTCCTTGACAATGATAAAATCTGCAAGTGCTCCACAAATCGAACTTGCCAAATTTGGCCGTTGGCCACAAAATTTGCACAATGTGAAAGATTGGATTATCCTCCACTCCAATCCAGCTAGGGTTGGTATTGCACAACCGAAACCGGTACCTTAGAGTCTTCAAACTTTTAGACAATCAAGCATTCAAGCTTCACCAATGTTGGTATGTGAATATGCAAACTCAAGGTTTGTCAATTAGTCTCCAATAAGCGCCTTATAAAGAATTCACAAGCATCTGCAAGAAGCTTCTAGAAAAAAATATTCTTTGATTCTCTTAATTGACTTTTTGATATTATTTTATTTTTGTCACTTTATTATTAAATTAATTAAGTATAAAGTCATCTTATGATATTATATTTTTTGTTGAATTTATGATCAGATTAGTGCTCAGAAAATTAATTCAAAATCAGACACATGAACACAGAAAATACCCTAGGAAAACCCTCCTCTTGAGGGAGAAAAACCCAACAACAATTATCTCTCTTATATATATAAGCAATGGCAACAATACACTTTACAATGTGGCCAAACACAAGGCCAACAATCAGCAACAACAATGGCTGTAATAATTATTAATTAATCTGCTCTTACTTGACCTTCAATCTGCACTTAATGAATTCACAATCTGCTCCTAGAATTCGCACTTGTGAAGGAGGAATGAAAGAACTTGCTTGATGTCCAAATGAGTGGAAATAACCTCATATAAATACATATCAATGGAGAGGTTACACCTCTTCAAGATCTAGGTCGGCCACATAAGAAAAGGATAATTACAAATAATAATTGTGAATTACAATGAAGGTCGGCCAAGATGAAAAATACAAAGAAGGTCGGCCAAGAGAGAAAAGTAAAGTTGCCAAGTGAAGCGCCTCTTCACTAATTATCGAACTCATATAAATTTGATAGCCGTTTAGGCTCCATCAAATTTATCCATTATATCGTGGCTGGAAGAATTCTTCCGACGCTGCTATGAACATCAACACTCCCTCTCAGCTAGGGAGGATACTTCCAACTGCAAAAGACATATCACCTCATCGTGATGTCAACCACAATGGCTACACCCATATGTGGAAAGGAATGATATCACCTCATTGTGATATCAACCATCATGGCTACACCCATGGATGGAAAAGAAAGATATCACCTCATCGTGATATCAACCATCATGGCTAGGTCCATTTATGGAAAAGAGAGATATCACCTCATCGTGATATCAACCATCATGGTTACACCCATGTATGGTATGTACAAGTGCTCATCACTCAACATGATGTTGTCACCTCATCGTGACGTTCACCATGGCTCTCCCAGAGGGTGAAAACACAAGTACAAGAAAAATCATCACAGACTCTCTCACGTGATGCTGTCATGGAGTCACACACATGACATCTACTATGGCTCTCCCAGAGGGTGGAAACAAGGGCTTTCACCTCAAATCTCAAAGAGAAATGCGTTAACAAGAGCTTGCTCCTCAAATCTTTCTCAAAGAGAAATGCATTAAAGAGGATCACTAATACTGAGACTCTTTCTCAGCTAGGGGTTGATTCTCCACCATACCAAGCTTGTCTCGAAAGTACAAAAACTTTATCCTGGAGAGAGGCTTGGTGAGAATGTCGGCCATCTGCTGATCAGTGCTAATATACCTCAACTGAATTGCTTTCCTCAATACCATATCTCTGATATAATGGTATTTGATCTCAACATGCTTGGTTCTGTCATGAAACACTGGGTTGACAAAAAGCTTAACACAGCTCTGGTTATCACAATGAATGATAGTTGGCTCCATTGATTGTCCAAACAATCCTGTAAGGAGCTTCCGAAGCCACACTGCTTTTCGAGCTGCCACACTGGCTTGAATATACTCGACCTCTGCTGTACTCAGTGCCACAAAAGATTGCTTCCTGCTACACTAGGATATCATCGTAGACCCCAAACTGAAGCAACATCCAGAGGTGCTCTTCTGATCAGTTTTTACACCTTGCCCAATCAGAATCAGTATAACCATGCAGCTCCAAATCCACACCTGAAGAATATCTCAACCCATATCCAACTGTGCCATGCAAGTATCTCAGGATATGTTTTGCTGCAACCAGATGTATTTGCCTTGGTTCACACATGAACTGACTAAGTGCACTCACTACATAGCAAATATCCAGTCTAGTATTGACTAGATACATCAACGATCCAATCAACTGCCTGTACATCGTGGAATCCACCAGATCTGAACTAGCTGCAACCTCTTTCAAGTTATGCAAGTTGGTCTCCACAGGCGTAGACATGGATTTGCAATTCATCATACCAAATCTCTTCAAAATATCAATAGATCACAATAGGCCTTTGCCATACTTCTAAACCAAGGAATTAATGCATGTATCCTGGATCCTTCATTTCAAATTCAGAAGCTAGCTCCTCCTTGCATTTGATAATGAGGTGATCCTCTTCAGGAAATAAATCAACATAAAGAACCAAGATCAACTAGATTACTATCTTCTTCAGGTTCAATAGGCTCCGTCTGAATTTTAGGTACTTGCATCATCCTTCTGACCTCTTCATCCAAGATTGCGTGCAACACTTGCCTTAGATAAATATTTTCCAACGCACATCTCTGGTATTGTAGAGAGTTCAGGATTTGTCCTCCTCGACCTCATCCCAAATCACTCTATTCTGAATAGGTTTGCGGAGCTACCAATATCAAATCTAGATGACTGTCTTGTGCAATTCTGATCTCAACAGCTGAAGAGGTCTTTCAAGGATTTAACACTTGGCCTTGCAACACTGCAACCTTCACTTCTTCTCAGTGAGTCATAGAACTCCCTCTAGCCACCAACTCAGGCCTATAGCTGCAAGTTGTGACTTCACGCTTGATCATTTCTTTGGTCGGCATGACTTTCTCACAAGATGCCTCAAGCTTTTCATCACTAAGCAATCTCTCAACACCATCTTGCTCCTAGATTTGTCCTGGAAGCATTTTAGAGAGAGATTACTAACAGTTTATAATGATCGAAAGAAATATCAAGGCTAGAATCATACAAGGTATACTATCTCAGGTTATAGCATGAATACATAAGAATTTATGAACAATATTAAAACATGAATAAATAAATCAACCTATAAGAGAAATATATCAAAAGATCAGAATGAAGGGATAAATAAACTTATCTTTATTGAATTCTGATATAACTCTTTCTTTCATCTTTTACTCCTCTTGAGAGTGCTAAACTCAGCACAACAAAAGACAATTTTCACAACTACAGATTTCTTGAATGCATTATGCAGTTAGCATGTAGAACCAACTCTCTCCAAGAGTTCAAGGTTCTATCACAGTTCATGCAGTAGAGAATGATATCGATGTGACCAACTAATCACCATCGAAATTGCAATTCTCTTTTTATTTCAGAGTCACATTCAAAAATCTTCACAACCATCATGAAATAACATGCAATAAATAAAATCTTCAAAGGATCTTATGCTAGTGAACACAATTCAAGAGAAATCATTATCTCTCTTTACTAATTACAAGATCCAAATAAATGATATAACTCAGCAAACAAAGAATACTTATCTCTTTAAACATTCTGATGAATGCAATTACTGGACACAGTATAGAATGTTGCTCTTGTGCTCAGATCAGTCCACCACCTTCATGGCTTGAACATAGGCCCATGACTTAGAATAGAAATTCCCTAGAATCCTTTTGAGGAGAGATCTCATCCACATCCGCAAATGAAGCATGTTGATTAGGCCTGGTTGGGCAATCCTTTGCATAGTGACCATATTTTTCACATCTAAAACATTGAACACGAGAGAGATCCCTCTTCTTCTTGAATGCGGGAGCGCCATCAGATTCCTTATCTCTATTCCTCTTGAAATAATCTTTCTTTCCACCTTTCCCTTTCTTCTTCAAGGATTGAGTGGCAAGAACATGAATATCTTCATTAGTGGAGCTTTGACCAATACCTCTCGCAACCAATCTATACTCTTCTTGAATACAGTCTGCCCTCAAACGATCAAACTTGGGAAGTTTCGATCTCGTGCTAATTCCTTGAATGTAGGACTCCCGAGATGAAGGAAGACCATTAAGGGCAAGCATGGTCAAATCCTTGTCATCAACAAAATGACCAATAGAAGAGAGCTAATCTCTCAATTTGGAAATCTTCATGAAGTAAGCGATGATAGATTCTCCTTCCACCATCTTAACATGATGAAGTTGTTGCTTTAATGCAAGTGCACGGCTTGTGTTGTTGATCTCATACATCTCTTCCAAAGTCTTAAGCATCTCTCTTGCTGTCTTCAATTTAGAGATGATTGGAACAATATGGTCCTTCACGGAACCAACTAACATCTTCTTCGCCTTAGTATCTTTCTTCTTCCATTGAACCTTCTCTTTCTCATCCGTAGGCTCGGGGACTTTGCTCTCCACAAACTCAGCCAATTCATTTTCTTTCAAGGTGAGCATAATTTTGAATCTCCAAGATGTGAAATTTGATGCTCCCTCAAGTCTATCCTCAATCTTGAGACCGTTCACCATCTTGACGAAGAGATAGAAGTAATCAACGATGAGAAAGAGAATAAAGAGAATCTCTGTAATCTGATCAATATCTTCTTCAAACACGCTTTGATACCATGTTGAATTTATGATCAGATTAGTGCTCAGAAAATTAATTCAAAATCAAACACATGAACACAAAAAATACCCTAGGAAAACCCTCCTCTTGAGGGAGAAAAACCCAACAACAATTATCTCTCTTATATATATAAGCAATGGCAACAATACACTTTAGAATGTGACCAAACACAAGGCCAACAATCAGCAACAACAATGGCTGTAATAATTAACAAGTAATCTGCTCTTACTTGACCTTCAATCTGCACCTAATGAATTTACAATCTGCTCCTAGAATTCGCACTTGTGAAGGAGGAATGGACGAAGTTGCTTGATGTCCAAATGAGTGGAAATGACCTCATATAAATACATATCAATAGAGAGGTCGCACCTCTTCAAGATCTAGGTTGGCCACATAAGAAAAGGATAATTACAAATAATAATTGTGAATTACAATGAAGGTCGGCCAAGATGAAAAATACAAAGAAGGTCGGCCAAGAGAGAAAAGTAAACTTGCCAAGTGAAGCGCTCTTCACTTAATTATCTGATTCATATAAATTTGATAGCCGTTTAGGCTCCATTAAATTTATCCATTATATCGTGGCTGGAATAATTCTTCCGACAATGCTATGAACATCAACATTTTTGAGATAACTTTACAAATAATTAATTTAATATTTTATTCCCTTATTTCTCCTTTTAGCCTTCGGGAATAAATAAAGGCTAAAATAATATCCAGGTGGCTATTGAGAAGGGGACATTACAGAAAGCTTCAATTTCTATGCACTTTATTTTGTAAGCATTGGATGGTAGTACCACTAGTGGGTTTTAATTTGTTATGACTAATGCATTTACTCAACAAAACAAGTGGTAATATTGTAATATCTCACCACTAGATAAGTGGAAGAAACTGTTTTTCATCTTCAAGTAGTGTATAAGCTTTCCCATTGATTAAGTGTATGCACCCTTGTAATTCCCATTGAATGAGTGGATGGTTGTTTCTTTCAGTACTGTTTGTGCACTCCTCTGGATAAGTGGTATTGACTGTCTGTTAGAGTAATCATGCATTAGCTAATATTTAATTATTAGTCTAATGTATTCTCTTGCACTTAAGCTAAACATAGGAGTGATTTTTTATGTTAACTAAAGACCTATTATTAGATCATTCTGTCTTATTGCATGAGATGTTGACACTTGTCATGATCTAATCCCTTTTTCATTTAGGGTTGCTCCTATATAGCACTCAACCCTCATTTGTATTATCATGCCTTTGATGTCTTTTGATAGAACTCTCAACCTTTAGGACTCTTGTTTTCCTTGAAGATTCTTGAGGTTCAATCTGTAGCTTTTTCTTGTTGAGGAATATTGCATATTATTGTTTGCATTTCTTTTGCGTGGAAGGTGTCTTTGTTCGTTGTTTGATCCTATGACTCGTGTTTTTCACAACTCTAACATTGTCTTTTCGCCTAGTGTCATACTTTCAATTGTTCACTTGGTTTAATTGTAATATGGAACACCGTATACTCTCACCTTGCCCATACTAGAATCTAGGTGATTATAAAGTGGGAAGGAAGTTGATTTGCAACTCTATTTCAGTTGATAATATTTTCAAAAAAAAATAAAAAAAATCTCTAGGGTGGTTATTACACTTGTGGGGGTTTGAACCTTTGTGGCAGAATTACAACACCACAATTTAACCATCACACTTTGCTATTATTGGCAGTAATTGTTGTATTTTGGTTTGTGAATTGGTCACAAAATATACATATGAATGTAAATCAACATTTAATAGGTGAGATATCAGCAATGGCATATGCTTGCAGTCTGTTTGTTAAAGTGCCTATGTATTGTTCAATGCATGCCAATTGTTTATGAATTTTCCTATGATTATGAAAGATATTTGCAGTTGTTCCTTGGCACAAAACTCAGGAAGTTGAATGGTTTAATGTCCATCAACTATTTGACAAATTGTCTATGAGTTGGAAATTAGTAAATTTGCAAGTTGGTTGACATATTTTGGTAGGAACAGCACATTGGTATCGGAGCTGGTTTTCCTGCCAGCCTGTTGAAAATTTAATAGATGGATGCAGAAGTACAATTCATAATCAGCCAAGTGAAAAAGCTAACAGGTATTATCAATGGAATTTTAAAAGAGGGCAATATAATTTTCTGAAAAATCTAAAAGAAAGATTTCCTTTTGCAGATTTATAGGTAGAAGAAATCATGGTAGATAGGGAAAATAGGAATGAAGGAAATAGCATGAAGCAAATACTCGATGATCTTGCTCAAGGACAACTATAGTTGGCCAATTTATTGACACAAATGTTGCAGAATATGAATATGCCTAGGGCTGATCAGAATAACAATGGGGAAGCAAGTAAATCTGCAAACAACCAAACTAACAAAAACTCTAGAATGGTTATTTGGATCAGCAGGAAGACCATTGGTGCTTACTTTTTAACTCAGAGGAAATTTTGGAATATAATGGAGAACAATAAAATGATGTAGAGAGTGAAATATTCCCCCCTTTTTTTTTTTTCAAAGTTAACATTCAAATCAACAACCAAACACTGATTAGTGTTAGCTCCAAGAATGCAAATCAGCAAAGAAGATAACTCTAACCAAGAATGTTCACCAAGATCCCAATTTGGGCAAGGTGATGGCATATGGTCAAAGGTTCGTTAGGCATAAACAAAGCTGAAAGCACAATTCATCTGCTGATGCAGGCATTCACAAGCGGTGGGAATACTCCACTTAGTCAGTGGGTGAGTTTATAACAATTATTAGGCGGCAAGCCAGCCTTTATATCCACTCTTCCACTTATTAACGTGGGGGGAATACTGTCCACACAACCACTTATAACGTGGGGGGAAATTACAAACAATATAGATGTTTATTCTAAAACTCAACCACTCAATTGTGGGAGTGTAAAACAGATATAAAATTGCAGCAAGTAAAGGAAGAGCTGTTAGTACTACTAACTAGCTTTACAAAGAATAAAAACAGCTGCAAATCAAATAGATAAGCTTCCAAAAACCTTAAACAGTTAGAGTATCACTTCCTCTAACATTTACAATGATATAAGATGAAGAATTGAAGCTCAAACTAGCAAGTACAATTATTTGATAAGTCTGATATAGAAACAGTGTTAACAGAAAATCAGACCAGCAACAAGGAAACTCACAGAATTGTACGTATCTTTCCCGAATCAGCTTGGAAAGTCTCCAAACCACAGCCAATCAACAGCTAGAGACTAGGCGTCCATGTTCCAAGAAGAAATCGAGCCAAAAATAGAGAGAAAAAGGTGGCACGAATTCCAAGACAAGCTCCAAAAGGTACGGCCCTCTTGAGGGGGTCGACTTGACTTTAAAAATCAGCAACTCAATATTAAATTCCACGAATTTGCACAAAGGGTCGCCCTTCACAGTTGCACAGCATGAGCGAATACCCAGAATGAAATAAAAATCGATGATGAAGCTATGAACAGAAATTAGCTTCAGCCAATTACAACAGTAGTACAAACAAATTATAAATCAACAATCTGCTTGTAAATAAAATCACCATTAAGCACTATCCACACTCTTCAATGAAGCATGGTCTTCAGAAATCTTCCTAGGAAGCCATAGTTGCAGGCCTGAAGAAAGAATGATTTGCTAAGCTTCCCCTTAGTCAGGTTTTGGATTCATTCCAGCAGCGTAACTTTTCTCTTCAAAATATGCATAATCAGCTCATCATAAAACATCAATATATGGGCTTCAGTTGGCAAATGAAGCAACAAAAGACTCTTCAAATTCCAAGAAGTTGAATCACTTCAACTTCCAAAAGGGATGCCACCTTTTTGCTCTTTACTTTTTTTTTGAAATATTAAAAAATCATTCAACTTCTCCTTTAGGTGTCCAATTCACTCTTGCAATAATAAAGCAATTAATAATTCATTAAATGCACCATTGACCCCTTAATGACCTCCTTTTAAAAACAACATGAAGTGATCATTCCTAGGCGTGGGGGTACAACTGAGAAACATAAAAATGACTAAGTATAAAACTTAATCCATGAAGATAACCAAACCAAACTGAAACTGAAGAAGGATAAGATGACTTGAGCTAAATTGATGCCGATGCCACTGCCACAAAATTGACTTACTAAAAATAGCCAACTACTATAAATAGTAAATCCACAACAAAACTTACAGAAACTGAACTGAGCTGGAAGCAGGACTTACTGAAAGTGGAAACCCTAAATTTCCAATACTGCTTAGCCTACGAGTTTCCGGAAATAGGCTAAAACCCAAAAGAAGAGCGCAGGGCTAATTTGGGGACATTACAGAGAGTTACATGGATTATTTCTCTGAGTACCAGTAATTAATGGATGAATTTCATGTTGCTATGCTATTGACTGATTTTTTCCAACTAAAGTTGAGGATGTAATATACTGTCCAAATTTTCTAAACCAAAATATTGCAATTTTCACAAGTTTTGGTGCACAGGCATTCATCAAGCAGTTTGCAGCCAATAGAGTTTCAACAAATTTTCACAAATAATCACCACAGAATAAAATCTTGCAGCTCCACTAGCATAAACAACTTTTATTTATCAAAATTATTGACTGGTAAATATTTCAGCTATGTTGGCGTTTAAATTCGCACCTTTGGAATGCGTATTTGAAACGGACAGCTATGCACAGTAAAACTGCTCTTCAAATTAGGAGGGGAAGCTCCCTCTTGCTGATGGTGTTGAAAGAAAGTAAACTAAGAACTAAGTTGCCTATCTTTTTGATCAGCTTAGAGCAAAAGGTTTATTAAACACAAACGCCGCAGCTGAGATTTTCTGTTTTAAGAACTTCAACTACGACTAACTTAAACTAAAGACGTTTCTACCTTCTCAAGTAATACGCAGAGCAAGAGAAACTAGAAATGAACAAGGTTGATTCTCTGACAAAATACTTCAATAAATTCTTTCTCAACAAACATCTACACACTTCAATGTAAGCTGAAATCAAGATCATAAAAGTACAACACCAATAACGGAAATCTGAGATGTTATATCAAGGCAAAGGAGGCTCATGATTTTATTACTCAAACTTCTGGAACAAAACTTACTTCTAACATGCCTGGAACAAGAAATTGCAGCTAAGGAGGCTTGCACTCTTGTTCTTACACAATACGAACAGCAATTACAATAACTTTTTGTTGGCTAAAAGAGACTTAACAATTAGCTATCATAAAACAATTGAACAACACTTGAATAACAAATAGAAGGCACAATAGGCTCAACGTTTTGTTATCACTAGCATGGTTCTAACACAAAGTGAACTGACACTGAATAACAACTTGTTGGCTAAAAGAGACTCAACAATTTGCTATCACAATAACCGTTAAAAAACTAATGAGCAAAGGCTCTTATTTATAGGCAAGCAGAGGAGTAGGGAACCCTAAAATCTCCTTCCTTTCACAATCTAAGGCTTGCTCAGCAAGCAAGCTTTATTTCTAAATCTAGAAAGAAGATAACATCTAACACCTAAGAAAGTAGAAAAAGCGGGAAACGCCAACCATTACATTTATCTTCTTTCTCTTCTCAAAGAATGGATAAGAATTATTCCAAGAATAGAAAAAAAGCAGGAAGAAAGCTTCTAGAAGAAAGCTGCTTTAAAGCTCGATCACATCCGCTAGGAAATTAGAAATTGTGTCCTGGTTCGGTGCATCTATGCCATCAATAGCAAAACACCGCTTTTCTAGAATATCTTCAGCATTTTCAACAGATCTTAGGAAATCTTCGACCTCATTGGCTGCCTTTTCAAATGTTGCTGACATCATGGACGTGTGACTTGGCAGAGTCTTATGTTTTTCTTTCATTCACTTCAGTACAATCTTCTTGTATTTTTCTTATGCATCTCCCATATCCTCTAACATTCGCCCTTTGAGATAGTGACACTTTCAGGCCAAGGGGGAATGGAAAAACATTTCTCGATCATATCAGGCTTCAAATTGCAAATCAATCTGCCATCAACTGATTGAATCTCCCTTGTAGCTGGGTTGTAATGCTTGATGCAAGCGATTACGAACTCAAGACTCTGAACTGATATAGGGATAGACGTTGCTGCGAGGAGTCCAAAATGTCCCAGGTTTTTGATTGAAGTGTTGCTTGCGCTCTCCAAAGCGTGTAGATCAAACACCGGCTTAATGTGATGCAAATCTATCTCAGCTGTTTTGATGTAATCATGATAGAGAGTTGATCCAGTCTTGAAAACATTGGGAGTGTACTCCATTTCGGAAAACTTGAAGAATGACTGTAAACTCGCCTAGGTTCAGACAAGTTTTCAGCAACTTACTATTTTTAGAATGCTGATTTTTCTTGCTCCAACGGACAAATTTTTTGGAATTTTTTTTGAGATATGGGTTTTGCTCAAAATTTTGTTGCAAGTCAACCTAGATTGTTCGTTTTCGAAAATTTTGAATTTATACTAAAAAAGCAGCAAACCCTAATTTCTTCAATTTTTCACGAAAAAAGCTGGCACCTGGGTTTTGTTTAGAATATGATTAGAAGCGGACCCAGTTGATTAGATTCGCAAAACCCTGATGACTAATCGAAAAAGCAGCCAACCCTAGGATTTGGAAATTTCTTGAAAAAAGCTATGATATGGGTTTTCTTCAGAAGATTGATTTGAGAGGACCTAGATGATTGAAAACTGAATGTACTGAGGATTTCACTGACGTGCAAATAAAAAGCAGCTGCTGCAACTTGATAAAGTTTTTTGAAAATTTCTTCAGAAGAATGAGGTGAAAAGTCCTAGATGGCTGAAAATTGAAAACCTTGGCCTTCTTTTTGAAAAATTTGATTTTCTAGATGAAAAAGCATGAAAAAGCAAGGGTTTATGTTACTGATCTGAAAAATTTGATGAATAACCAGCAAACTGAGCTCTTGAATCTTGAAAAATTCTTCAAACTTGCTGCTCCAACTTTCTCCTTTGAATGCTACTTGCAAAAATAATGAAAATTACATTGAAGAGAGGTTTTAAATAGACTTGGGGTTTGAATTAGGTTTGCTTTCTTTTGTTTTATTTTCAAAACCCTAAAAATCTTAGATCATTGAACTTGGATGCCTTCTTCCTCTTTGCAATTTTGAAAATCTTGAAAATTCTACTAAGGCATGAGAAGTTGGGCGCCCTTCTTGGCTAGGGGCGCCCACTTCAAGCAGTGTTAGTCATTTTTTGATATTTTCAACTTTTCACCATTTTGACCCCCTACTTCGCCTTCAATTTCCGGCTTGTAGACTAATCTGATAAGCGAGCTGAATGATTCATCGCGGAGCCTGACTCGTTCTGAGAAGATTGTTCTGGAGGCGCCTCTGACTAAAAACTTCATTTCGACCTTCAAATTCATGGGAGCCTTTCTCTTCCAGGGGCGCCTATTTTGTCCAGAGTTAGCCATTTTCTTGATTTTCAATTTCTTCATTAACTCCTCTTCTACAGATGATCTTATCAAATCTAGTGATCCGGGCATCGGATTGACTAATGATTATGCTCGTTGCGAAGCTGAGAAGATCTTAAGAGAGGTCTTCTGGGAGAGACTTCATCAAACAGTGAGTTTTGAAGCTTCAAAAGCTTAGGCGCCCTTCTTCACCAGGGGCAACCAAGTTCTCACTATACTTGGTCAATTTTCATAAATTTTCACCTTGCTTTTGAATTCTGAAACCTCACTCTTGTTTCACCCTATGTTCAGCCTCTCGTATCTGGCGACTGCAAACTCCAATTGACGTGCTGAATATCTCGTTGGAGAGCTGGATCAACTGTGAAGAAATTGTATTAGAGCTACTTTTGCAAATTCATCTGTTTAGGCCCTTGAAAACTTGGACGCCTCTTCTTTCCTGGGGCGCCCAAACCTTCCAGACTTAGCCATTAGCCATTTTCATCTGATTTTCATCTTCAAGTTTGAAACCTTCATTCTGTATGTTTCGCTTTGATCTGAATCTGCTGGAGATTGGACAGTCAGATGATCTGACGGAGACAGGTGTGGTGAAGCTGGTTGAATACTGAAGAGATTGAGCATATGTTCAAACCCTAACTGCTGAGTTAGGTACTCCAAAAAGCTAGGCGCCCTTCTTCACCAGGGTCGCCCAAAGTTCCCAGACTTAGTCAATTTTTGATAATTGTCATTCTTTTTCATTCTGACTTCTGTGTGAATCCTCTCTGTTCGGCCTTGAATCCCGGATGATTGGATAATCTGATGACTGCACCGTTGTATTCGTTGCGGAGCTAGTAGAGAATTGGGCAACTTTGATTGGAAGCGTAAACCCTAATTTCAACTTTGTTGTACCCAAAATAAATTTTTGGCTTTCTGTATAAATTGAGCTAAATCTTGTTAAAATGCCGTTAAAAGTTTGTTTTAGGTCAAACCAAACATAGGGTCTTTGTGGGTTTCTGTCAAGGAACACGTGCAAAATTCTGAAAATTTGAAAATCAGGGTTTTATGCCCCTATTTTCAGGGAAACCCCCGAGAATAGGACCTTCCCAAAATTGATTGAAAATGATTTTGATAGGATTAAAAGGCTTCACGATCACATTGGTCAAGTTAGAATCATCAAAAGGCATGTTTTACTTTGATGGGTCTATTTCTATTTTTCAGGAACAAAGTTAGGAACTCCACAACCATTAATGGCTGATTGGCCAGTACCAGGTGCTGAAAGTTAAGCTTCAAAAGCTTCAACGACACAACCATGGCGGAAAAGGTCTAAAATGATGCTGTTTGATGAAGGAGATTCTTGAAACCCAAAAAGGTCAAAATTGGACTAACTCTGGAAATGTTACGAAGGAGAAACAAGTTCACATGCTGAAAAGAGCCTTTTTCAAGCAGGGGCGCCCATGATCTTTAAGGGTCAAATGTAGTCTGTTGGATCATCCAAGGAAATCATCTTCGACGTTTGCTTGCTGGCTCAACAATGAAACAAACAGCTAAATAATCTAATTAGTTGATCATAAGCAATTGCTGACGAAGTAAAAAGAGGCAGTTGAAGAAATATCAGGAAATGACTGTCAAAGGTGAAGATTACAGAAAAAAGAGCCTTTTCCAAAGAAAGGCACCCTTCTTTATGGACCTCTAGATGTTGACAAATGACCAAAGGCCTACCAAGACAATCTTCTCAGCCTAGGTAGATCTCAACAACGCAACTGCAAGCACAGGTACCTAACGAAGCAGTCAACAGATAATCAGGATCAAACCAGGCAACTTTTCAGATAAGGATAACTAAGCTGAAGGACAAAAGCGCCCTTTTCAATGAAGGGCGCCCTTGAATAAAGGAACCCTAAAATGACTTCTGAGTTTTCCAACTCCAGTCATCTTTGGCAAAATGGAGCTGGCTACCTGACGAGATATCAAGCGAGATCATCTGTTTCTCCGATCAACGAGAAATCCAGATCAAAGCACGAGAGGTCAATTCAAAAGACTGAAGAATGAAGATTGAAAACTCATTAAGGCATAAGCAAAAGCGCCCTTTCTTGGAAAAGGCGCCCTTTCTTTTGAAGCCCTGAACTCAGCTTCTTACCATCATGTCTCCCGGGCACTTCTCTTCAGGTTGGATCCAACTCAACAGCGAATGTACCCGCAACAGCTCAGGATCAACAGATCAAGCTAGATTCAGGATCAAACTGGGGTCATTCAACAGAGAAAATAATAAAAAAAACTTGCAAAACTCAAAAGGGACGCCTAGAAGAAGTCAAAGGCCAAGTTGTTGACTAAAGTCAAGATATTTTGAGATAAACTTGGTCAACTCACTCCATGATCAGTGGAAATCACCTTTTTGAACTTCAGATCAAGCCAAAACAACTTTTGATCATGAGTTAAGTCCCCAAACTTGTGGATCTAAGGCTTGAGTCTATGTAATCAAGGTATAGGCATCCCACTTCATTATTTCATTGTAGGTTGATGATCAAGAACAACCATAAGCTCTCAAAGATGCCGTTTACAAATCTGGCCAAGGTTTTCATCGGTTCTTCGATATTTCTTGCAGATCTGAAGCAGAAGAAGATTGCTAATCTGAGGTTGGATTCAAAGACAAATTTTCTCAGGGAGTCAGATAAAAACTTCCAATCCATCTTTTGTCTACTTCCTCTCTTCTTGTCTTAGGTTTTCTTGCATGTCACACAAAGCAGCAGGCTACATTAGATCTGATCAACTGGGTAGATTCAGCATAATTTTCCAGATAAACCCATCTCATCAGATTTTCCAGAATTAGCAAACTTGTTGCCCCTATTTTTGGGGGGTTTTCCCAAGAAGTTTCAGAATCAAAATTCTGAGGAACTGGGCTTGTTCAGCATTGAAGCACGAACAAAACCCATGTGCCAGACTTTTTCCGGAAAAATACTTCTCGGTAGGGCGCAATTTTCAGGGGTTTTTCAAAAGTTGTCTGAACACATTTGTGTTTATAGTCAACAGGCGAGTTCTTCTTCATAGAATGACAATTTGGCATCTTTGGGCTCCAATTGAACAACCAGACCTTGCACCAACAACTCTCCAACTAGATCTTACACACATTGCTGGAGAGCAAACGGACATCATCAGTAGTCTGCGTATCTTTATCTTTGAAAATAATACATCTCCCGCTTAGTGGAGAGCTGCAACAATTACTCTGGACGAAGAAGAAAGAAAGGCTGATCTTGCAGCAAAAAGACCAATATTACCACCTCCTGCGTGGCAGTAAGCACCTTGGCTTGCCAGCTGCGAAGAGGCCATTCCAAGCACGGAGCCGCCAAAGTTACCAAGAGCAATAGCTTGCGCAAGAAGAGATGTCGTGTCATCAAAGCATTGACTATCTGGAAACGGAAGAAGTCAACACATGGATCAAGGAGTTGTTGACCGGAAGTGGTGAAGTGTGAAAAGACACCTAGGAAGGACGTCCTACCTTCCAATTGGCATTTATGATACTTGAAGTTGACTTGATGCCTCATTCCAAGTCAACTCAAGAAGCCATTAAATATAGTTGGAGTTAACTTGATGCCCCTTTCCAAGTTAATTCCATATCCCATAAATCATGCATTGTCAAATCCCACTGATTAAGGATGTCTAATCGGCTTCCATAATTTGTGGATCTTAGATCTCCACTAAATGTGGATGTCTATTTTGGAGGGATACTTTACATTAAAGTTCACCCTTAGTTTACTTTCAGTCATCTGAAGTAGTTTTCAGTTGACTCTTTGTTTACTCTCAATTAACTGAAGTAGTTTTCCAGTTAACTGTCTGTTCCCTATTTTTAGGAATAAATCTTGCTAATTGATTGGCAAGAACTCATTGTTAAGTCAAGGAGATTTTGGGGTTGCCCACTCCTTTGAGTTCTATAAATAAGAGCCTTGGGCTCATTGTTTGTTCAACTTTTACTTGCTATGCAAAATTGCTGCGCCATTGTTGCCAACAGCTTTGAAAGCGGATATTTGCTCACTCTTGGATGAGAGTTCATTGGTCGATTGTAATTGTGCATGATTTTGTGCCTTTGCTATCCCAACTTTTGTAATTCGTTGATAAAGCTTGAAGAAGAATATCAGAAGGCGTTTGCATTTTGATCTACCTATTTGAGTTATTTCCACTTCTTGTTTCAAATAGCTTGTTGTTTCATTTCCCTCCTCGGATATTTGTCATTGACAGTTATCGTTTGTTGTTGTTTAATGTATTGTCCTTCAATCTATACTTCGGATAGGGGTTCCTCCTCCTTAGCAAGCTTGTTGGCCAAGACATCGTTTATCTGTTGTTTCTTGTAAACCATTTCCTAGCCCATACCTCGGATAGGGGTTCCTCCTCCTTGGCAGGTCTCAGATCTAGTTTACCGTAAAGAGTGTTTACTTGTACCAACCTTATCCCGGTGTATACCCGAGAGTTCAGAGCCTCGGTCATATTTTTAGGAGACGGCGAATTCAGGTGATCCAACCCTTCATTCCCACTCCTTTACCCTCATGCTTTGTTTACCTTGAAGGTATTGGATAGATTAAAAGCTAGAATAGTCGTAGTTAAGATCTGCAGAAACCAAAGAAAAGCTTAGCTACGGCGCATTGTGTTTGTGCACCCTTGTGTCCTACCGCTGAAGTACAAAAAGATAGGAACCTTAGTTTACCATTCCCTTCCTTACGCATTGCTTTCAGCAGAGAGGGACTTCTCCTCTTTAAATAACGAAGAAGTGTTGCAAAACATTTGAAATAGTTGAACGTTTACAATCAACACTTCAGAGGTGCTAATTTAAACGGCAACAAACTTTTAGTGCCCTAAAAAGATGGGCGTCTATTCTCTCCTGGGGCACCCAAGTCAACCAGTGTTAGAAAATTTTCACAATTTTCACCTTCTTCCCCGTTCTTCGTGCTTGCTCACCAACTCGCCTTTTGTTGAATGCCTTGAGTGTCGAATCTGATGCCTGGCAGCTGAATGACCTCCATTAATGACCTTAGAGCTTTGGATATGCTTCTGAAAAAGCAGAATAGACCCAGTAGGGCAAAACTGATTATTTTGAGATTCTGACTGCACCAACCTGATATGGAAGTATTTTGAGCCAATCTAAATCAATTTGAACTCTAACGGACCAACTTTCTATTTTTAGAAAGTTTTGCCATTATCCGTTTCCAAAGAAACCCAGAAAAACCCAAAAAAAGTTACTATTTTTAGAAAATTTCTAAAAATAGCAATTTTCTTAAAAAGTAGGGATGAAAAACTGAGATCTGGGTTTTGTAGATTAAGCTGCTCTGAGCAGACCCAGATCGTCAGATTTTGAAAATTTTGCGTTTTAAGCTCTCGTGCAAGACATGCATACCCAAATTTTGACCTTTTTGGCTAATTTAACAAGACTTTTACTTATTTCTTCAAAATGCCTAAGTGTAACAAATTTTTTAATTTTGGGGTACAACAAGCTACAAATGATAAACACATATACTACTGTTGTAAACTGTAATGTTCAAAAATACCAAACAACATTTGTTTATACTTATGAAATTACAAATTTTTTATTTATAATTTTGTTGACCTCAAAAAGCAGATGGTTGGCAATCCAAATCAGTATTCAACACTATCTTTTAGCACCCTTGAAGATGTACGACACCCTCCATACATTGTTGCATGAAATATTCCGAACTAATTTTTTCAATTTTTGAATGCAATTACAAACAACATGCACCCGTTAAGGTTAGTTTGAAAACCCAAACGATGTGGAATTAACCCTAACCAAGAATGTACACCAAGATCCCGAGTTGGGCAAGGTGTGAGCATATGGTCAAAGGATCTTTATGCACTGCTGAACTGAGTAACTCTAACCAAGAATGTGCCCAAGGTGGACGAACATATGGTTAGAGGACCCCTACAAACTACAAATGCTGAAAGTAAACTCGACACCAAGAATGTGCTTTTCCACCCAAAGGGAAATGGAGCTACCATATGGCGGAGATACTAAGAACTACAATGCAAGTTCAAAATGTAAAATAGGCAGCAAGCCAGCCTCTACCACTAAATGAAATACTGAAGAAGAATGCAAAGGTTGAATGGACTCCACAAACTAAGAAAGCTTTTGACGAGATTAAGCAAGCTATAGTGGACGACCTAGTACTGGTCAGCCCAAATTACACAAAGCCTTTCTATCTATATTCATTTGCCTCAGAGCATACATGTGCAGTAGTTTTAACACAAAGAACAAAAGAAAGGGATGAACGTCTAATTGCTTTTATGAGTGCTCCTTTAAAAGAAGCAGAGTTAAGATATCCAAGCATTGAGAAGCAAGCCTATGCTTTGGTTAAGGCCGTCAAGAAATTTAGACATTATATTTTGAGAAGCAAGGTATATGCAATTGTTCCAGATGCCACAGTAAAGACTTTATTGATGCAAAACGAGTTAGGAGAAAGAAGAGGCAAGTGGGTCGCCACTTTGCAAGAGTATGATATAAAGATATAGCCTATGAAATTGGTCCGAGGACAAGCTTTGGCTCAAACAATTGCAATAAATGGTCCATAATTAGTTCAACAAACATATGTATTGGAAGAGGTATCTCCAGGGGAGTGGTACGACAACACAGTTTATTACCTGTTGAATCACAGATGTCCTCGACAGTTGAATCCAGTCCAACAAAGAGCTCTGAGAATGAAAAGTCAGAGATTTATGCTCCAAGGATCAGTTCTTTACTGAATAAACTATGAAGGCATTTATCTAAGATGTGTAGGAAAACAAGAAGCTAAACAATTGATGGAGCACTTTCACGAAAAGTTTGGGACTGGACACTGAGGCAGTTTAGTTACGGCTCATCAAATCCTAAGGGCTGGATATTATTGGCCCACGCTTTTCAAAGATACATATGAGCATGTGAGAGCTTCTCACGTTTGTCAGACAGCCGCAAATAGAGGAAGACATCCTGCTATGCCTTTGCAGCCAGGGATTGAGGTTAGGCCATTTGCAAAATGGGGTTTAGACTTTATTGGAATGATCAATCCGCCCTCTTCTGGCCAGCACAGATATATTTTGACAGCAACAGACTATTGCACCAAATGGACCGAGGCCCAAGCATTAAAGCAGTGCACGATGGATGTGGTTATCAGGTTCCTTGAGGAAAATATCGTCACAAGATTTGGATGCCCTCATGCCCTAGTCAGCGACAACGGTTCAACTTTCTCATCATTGAAGTTCTCCAACTGGGCCTTTGAGTATGAAATCACACTGAAATTTTCCTCTAACTATTATCTGCAAGGGAATGGACTAGCAGAGTCCACAAACAAGAATTTACTAAATGCCATTAAGAAGCTACTGGATAAGAATCCAAAAGATTGGCACACGCAATTGAGGTTTGCTCTATGGGCAGACAGAATTAGAACAAAGAGTTCCCTGGGAACATCACCATATCACTTGGTTTACGGACAGAATCCTGTGTTTCCGGTTCAGCTGAGGATCCCAACTCTCCAGTTTATTCAAGAGTACCTCGAAGGAGAGGATCAAATTCAAACCAAATTGTCTCAGTTGATGCACTTAGAGGAGAAAAGAGATGAGGCACTTGAGAATCTGGCAAAACACCAAGCAGTGGTGAAAAGATGGTTTGATAAACAAGCTAAGATCAAGTCTTTCCGGATTTCTGACTTGGTTTTATACTGGGACAAGGCCCATGAGAAGAAAGGAGATCACGACAAGTTCGATAAACTGTGGTTGGGCCCATATCAGATTGCTAAAATCCTTGGTGATAATGCATTTAGGCTACGTACACTGACAGGGGAGGATGTCCCGTTGCCTGTCAACGGACAGTTTCTCAAGCATTATTTCCATTCCTAGGTTTTGTTCGAGAGCCTACTTTGTAATATAGTAGATTAGGGTTTGCTTTCCCGTTTGCTTTCTTGTTTTGTTTCGTTTTGGTTTTTGGTTTGTTGCCCTTTGGGTTTTTGGTTTGGCGTTCTTCCCTTGAGTTGTCCGCTCAAGTGGTTTTGGTTTGGAATGGGTAAGGATTTAGGGTTTCCCATTGCGAAGGGGGTGATGATGGTTTTAATTTCACAACACGGTTTCTTTCCACTGGAATTTGTGCAAATTTTGAAAAAACCGAGATTGTTTCCCTCTTGTCATCATCTAGTCTAGGATTGAACTCGTCTCGGGAGGTTAACCCGTTATTGTGTCTTAACACATGAGTCTAAAGACCTCAAATACCTTACCTATTTCCACTCTGAGTCATTTTGGTCTCTTGGGAAAGGTTTTGGCAGGTGAAAATCTTACATCTTGCTTCAGCGCCACTACAATTCTCAAACCCATTGGAGGCTTCATTGCTTGCCAGCCAATTGAGGAATTGACAGAGAAATCAAATCAAGAAAAGAAAATGTGCTTAAAAGAAATATCTGAAAAACAAAAAAAGAAAAGGAAAGAAAATGAAAAAAAGAAAATATTATGAAATATTGGTTTTGGGAACATATGAGTAACTCCACCGGGGCTATGGACGCCTGGCTGGCAGTGGAGCAATATTCGTGAGAATTGTAGCGACAACCTCGTCGGGGCTATGGACGCCTGACTGGCAGCAAGGCAATGTCCAGGATGCTTTTGAAGTTAAGATATTTGTATAACTTGCTGCAGTCGATTCCAGAGGTCGAGATGGTTTAGAGATGAAACGAATGCACACACTCACGGGGTCTTGGATGAAAGTGTTCTGATCCAATATCGGATTCTTCTCCCCTTTTGAGTAAGTATTCTTTTGCATGATGGTTTGAAGAAGATTAATCAAGGTTCAATTCTTAAAGTGTTTTTCAACACTTTCCCGTGGAGTTGCCAGATGTTGTGACCTTTTCACACATCGCCCCATTCAAGATGGGGACCCCTAATTTTTGCTCCATTCTGGTCTTTTGGCTTTGGTTTTTCTCTCTCTCTCGCTGTCTGTCTCTTTTCTGCCATCTGTCCTTTTGGGGGCGTGCCCGTCT